>JAMALN010000355.1:0-33416 GCA_023630115.1 Cutaneotrichosporon sp. PK4640 | reverse complement strand
GTCCTCTATCTTCCGCCCCCCAACGCTCCTTGGCCGCGTCCCCGACCGTTCCCGCGTCCCTGTCCGTGTCCGTGGCTGATATGAGTAGGGCCCCTCGCCCGCGGCTGCCTCGCCCGCGCTCTTTACATGCCCGCGGTCTCTGGTGCTGCCGCCCTCCTCCAACTCCGGCGGTACTCGGCGCTCCTGCACGGCACCACCGTCCTCTATCTTCCGCCCCCCAACGCTCCTTGGCCGCGTCCCCGACCGTTCCCGCGTCCCTGTCCGTGTCCGTGGCTGGTATGAGTCGAGCAACCTAGCCCTAATCATAACTCCCCGACCCCTAACTCCCTAACGAACTGCCAACGCTATCATGTACTCCGGCGAGATGCGAACCAACTGTCTGCATGCCTGGATGCCTGAGGGACACGGAGCGACAACACGGCGCACGCATCATGTACTCCGGCGAGATGCGAACCAACTGTCTGCATGCCTGGATGCCTGAGGGACACGGAGCGCCCACACGGCGTGCGCCCAGTGCGTGCGCCGTGTTGTCCGCTTGCACCCTCGTGTGACTTGCCCGTGTGAATCCCGTGTGCCTGTGTGTCTGTGCGAGGGGCGTGCGTTCCTGGGGCAGCGTTCGGTGGAGCGAGTCTGTGTCACAGATGCATGCGGTTCTAGACTACTGGCTGGATCCGCCGGCCGCGGTCGGCGCGGGGCTGCTGGCCGACGCGGGGGCCGGCGCGGGGCTGCTGGCCGACGCGGGGGCCGACGCGGGGGCGAGGCTGCTGGCCGACGCGAGGGCCGACGCGGGGGCGGGGCTGCTGGCCGACGCGAGGGCCGACGCGGGGGCGGGGCTGCTGGCCGACGCGAGGGCCGCCGCGGGGCCGTTGCCGGCAGCAAGGGCCGACGCCGCCGGAGCCGCGGCGGTGGGAACGGGCGGGAAAGGGGTGGGGCCCGTGACCATGATCTCGCAACGCTTGCCGAGCGAGCGGCAGTCGCACTTTGGCGGGCTGCCGTCAGCGCATGTTGCCTCGGGGCGACGTACGCGGCACCCGCTTCCACGGGGGGGCCGTCGCGGCTGTTGTCAGCGCGCGTGGTGGAGTACAACTCACATGTTAAGGAAGTAGCGGTCGAGGTAGAGGTTGCGCTCGACGGTGTACTTGGACATGGTGGTTGTGTTGAGAGAGAGTGCTGGGGCGTGGTTGTGTTGAGAGAGAGTGCTGGGGCGTGGTTGTGTTGAGAGAGAGTGTTGGGAGCGTGCGGTTGTTATAGCGAGGGGCAGGTGCTAGGCAGCGGTGCGAGGCCACCGTGCGGTGGCGCCGAGAAGCAACGCTGCCCCGCCCTGTGGCGCGGTGTCGCACATCTGGTGCGAGAGAGCCGCGCGTCCAGGTCTGGCGCGGTGTCGCACATCTGGTGCGAGAGAGCCGCGCGTCCGGGTCTTGCACGGCGGTTCCGGCGGCGTGGCGTGCTCGGGTGGCGCTTGTGTAGACGGCAAGTACTCGCCCGACCCGTCGGGAAGGTACGATGCGACCGCTCTCGACGCTGTCGTGTCGAGGTGTTCGCGGGGCTTGCTCAAGCCCCGGCCTCTCGGCGGGGATGGGATGGGCCGTACGACGCTTCTTGACCGCCTCGCGTGTCCCCGACGCGTCGTGAGATGTTCCAGGGGTCGGAAGCGCGAAGCGCTGGCATGGTTGTGGTGGGAAGGAGGCCCAAAAACGCCTCCTGCCTCCTGAATCTTGCATAGCGTTCCAGCCCAAATCTGGTCGTTCTCGCGCTCGCTCTCGGTGAGGTACTCGGTCTTGATCCAGTTCTGCCAGCTGTCGAGGCGGTACGCCGCGAGTGTCAAGGTCCGCTGCTCGGCCTTGAGCACCGCCTCCACCGCCTCGAGGTCCTCTGCGGCGGGGAGCAGCAGCTCGGAGCCCAGGTCCTCTTCGAGCGAGCTGAACTCGCAGAATCCAGACTGGTGTCAGCGGGTAGAGGCGGGGTCTTACCTTCACGAACTTGCCGTCCCACACGCTCGCTGCAGTTGCGCCCCAGGATGAAGCGGCGCAGACACCGAGCGTGTACTTGGGGTACCCGACGTCCTCGTACGCCAAGGCTGGCATGCGGAACCGTCCTGCGGGGCAGACTCGCAGCCCCACGCCCTGCTGTCAGATCCAGTACTACAGTTTGTTCGGCCGCGACTCACGGATGGGTGTACGTGTGGCACACGTCGTCGCCAGCCTCCTTTGCTCCAAGACGCACCATCTCGTCGTGGCTCGGTGTTGACTTGTGCGGCCTGGTCCTGGATACGGCGGCGGAGCTTTGGGCACTTGAGGTCAGCTTGGCACGAAGGATGACCCACTTGTACCTCGCATGCAGGGCATCCCGGTACGTCTTGCTGTACTGTTGACAGCGCTCTGCCCAGAGATGCTCGTTTGCCTCCCCGAGCCGCTCGATGAAGGCGTGAATCTCGTCAACGGCATGGTCGTGGGGCCACCAAAGTGGCTCTCACGGTCCGCCACACCCGACGCTTGCCATTCCTCGTACGTCCTGGACGTCAGAGAGCGAGCAGAGTTGAGCCACTCACGAGATGTTGTCCACACCAGTTCTGTGGACAGCCTTGGGGACATGGGAGGCAATGACGTCCTTGAGCTCGCTCTTCGAGATGACGGGTCGCTCCGTGAAGAGGACCCGCTTGGCCGCGCCAGGCCGGATTGGCGAAGCGGATGATGAGCCGAGAACGAGCCAGGCCGACAGCGCGAGTGGATGTGGGTGGGGCCGCCATCTCATCAGCGAGGCGTGCTCGGGTGGCTTACAAAGTGGACGGCCGCTCGGCACAGCAGATCGGCATCTGGGGCCAATTACGTCGCAGACCATCGAGAGGCTGCTGGCAGCGCTCAACCCAGAGTGCGACGACTTTGCGGAGAAGCGCGGGGCGCATTGGGTGTAGGATGACGCTCGCCCGCGTGTTGTGGTACCTGCTGTCAGTCTGCACACAAGGTAGATCTGCCGCACGACTTGATCCCCGCCGCAGTCGGCGACCGGCGCGTCCTTCTTGAGGACGGATGCGAGCAACTCGCGCTCGAACGAGACCTGGTGGTGTAGTAAGCGCTGTGTGGTGTCGCCGCGCATGGTCAGGTGCTCCTTGAGGGTGTCTGCAATGCGCTCGGTTTGGGGACACTGGGGCGAGCTTCGCACCGAAGGGTGGAGGGACGCACTTGCCGTTCACAAGCTTCTTGTATGCCGTCGAGAGGATGCGGCTGGTGTCGAGCCAGTCTGCGAATAGAAGCTCGCGGCCGACGGTGCCCTTGAGCCGCTTGATGGCCTCGCGGCAGGCGACGACCTCCTCGTCTGGCTCGCAGAGTGCGTGCGCACGCTGCTGCTGCTGCACACCGAGCTGCACGTCGTTGATGTGCAGCGCCTCACGCAGCGTGGCGGTGACGCTGCGCAGGAACTTGGTCATGACGTACACGGGCAGCTCGCGGCCGACGGTGCCCCTGAGCCGCTTGATCGACTCGCGGAGGTGCCATTGCACGCCGGCCATGAAGTGGAGAAGCATGATCACGTGCTTCTCGTGCCACTGGTCGGCGTGTTCGGAGCGGGGAAGGTGCAGTGCACGTACTCGTCGCCGGCGACCACGGCGGGCGCGGCGGGTGTGCGCGTACCCCTCGACGACGCGGCGCAGGTCGTCGTCAGCAGGAAGAGTCCTCGTTCGTGTCGACGTGTTCGCGCGGGGCGGGTTCGGCACCGATGCGATCGTTTCGAGGGGCTTGGCGAGGCGCCCCCGGCGGCCGCGGGGGGCGGAGCTTGCCGGCGACGAAGGCGGGCGCGGCGCCCCGCTGGGCGCCGCAGGGACCCCCGAGGAACGCCCCCGGCGGGGTGGCGTGTGTGGCGAGGAGGAGCAAGCGGCCAACGCCAGGTTCGAAGCGGCTTTCAAGCACGCGGGCAAGACGCGCCGTGACGCCTACGAGCAGAAGCTGCAGCATGGGGAGCGTGTGTACCGCGAAACGAGTGCCATGGATACCCCGCCGGGGCGTGCGACCATCGGCAAGCCCGCCAGCAAGAAGCGCTCAGAACGAGTTCTTGACCGCCCAGAGATCTTGGTCGTCCAGAACGTGTTCATCGTCTGGAAGAGGGTCCTCGAAGGCAGTGGCGAACGATGCTGCCGAGTCGCGCCGCTCCATCGAGTCGCCAGTCGTGTAGTGGCTGTGGAAGGCTGCGGTGCCAGGGGTCGAGGCGACCGTGATGCCCCTGGGCGTCAGAGCTGTCCTCCCCGAAGACTTACGCCCGGAGGCCGGCAGGCAGAGGAGGGCTCTCTGGATTGGCAAGGTATGTGTCCCCGAGGCTGCGTGAAACAACATGGCCTCCCATCGCTGTCCACAGCGACCGAGCTCGAGGTCTGCGCGGTGCCTACGACGGGTGGCCCCACGTTCTCGCCTCCTTCGAAGGTAGAAGTGGTGACGGAGGGTGCTTGAGGTGGGCTGGGAGTGCGCCGGGACGTGTAGGCCGCAGTCGGGGCGGGAGTGAGAGGGACCAGGCGCCTGGAAGAGGGTCGAGGCGACCGTGATGGGACTCTGCGCTGCCCCCAGACTTTGAGGGTAGAAGTCGAGCGCAAGGACGTCCCCAGCGCTCTCGTCGGCCGTGGGCCGACGAGCCAGAGCACGGAGACCACCCCGAACCCTCTCACTCTCTCCGACGATGGCGCGCGCGGCGAGCGGGGCCGGCCCGCTACCACGGCGGGCGTGCGGGTCGTCGAGAACGACGAGAAAGTCTGGAACAACGTCGGGGAGCGTGGGAACGGCGACGACGAGCTCGAGAGCGTCTGGATCGTCGACGAGGAGCGCGATATCGGCTTGCGCGACGTCGTGTCCATCCTCGAGAACCGGATGATTGTTGTCGAGGTCTTGCCCATGACGGGAGAGCGGGTCGTCCAGAACGAGTTCTTGGCGGCCCAGATCTTGGCCGTCCAGAACGAGCGCCGCGATCTGGAGGCGTTTGCGGTGGACGTACAGGCGTGCGGCCGAATTCGAAGCCAAGTTTGAGGCGGAGAGCAAGCGGCCAACGCCAGGTTGAGGCGGCCTTCAAACACGCGGGCAAGACGCGCCGTGACGCCTCGAGAAGCGCGAGACCGGCTTGCCCATCGTGGAGATCACCAAGAAGGGCGGGAGCGGCATGCTCGTCTTCAAGAATCGCGGAAACGGCCAGCGCATGGTCAACGGCTTGTCCATGGTCGAGGAGCGCCGCAACGGCGTGCCGATGGTCGAGACGCGGCAGGCGCCGACTCGCCCACCCTCATCGACACGTCGTCCGCCAACCCGGACCGCCCGCGCTTGGGCAAGCGGCGGTGGGAGGACATCGAGTCCACACCGTCGCGTGACATCTTCGCCGAGTCGCTGTTCTCCTCGCCCCAGCCCGAGCCGGTCGAGGCGCAGCCGAAGGTGTTCAAGTTCACGTCTTCCTCCTCGGCAAGGTCCTGCCGGTCGTTGAGGGGCGTGAGGACATCTGGATCCTGCGCAAGGTTAGGCGACACAACTTGATGTTGGCGACTCACCGACTGGTCGACGCCCCCAGCGGTGTTGTTCGTTGTGACGCTCCTGTTCTGCCCTGAGGCCGCCGAGGTGGGCGCGCTCGGTGTAGTCGAGGTCCAGCGAGGAGAAGGCCCGCAGAAGTCGAAGCGGAAGCACGCCGAGAACTACTTCTTGGCCGTCGAGAACGTGTTCGTCGTCCAGAACGTGTTCTCGGCCGTCGGGAACGGCGAGGACGACGTGTTCCTGCACGACAGGGCGTCGTGGAAGGTCTTTTCCGTCCTCGAGCGGGAGACGCCGCCGAGGCGCGCAGGACCGGCTGTCCTACCGCCAACAAGTGCCAGAGGGGCTTGCCCATCGCGGAAGGGCATGGAGATGGCGTACTCATGGTCGAGACGCGTCCAGGAGCGCGATATCGGCGTGCGCGTTCGTCCTCGGCAGCGCGAGAATGGCCTGCACGTCGTGGAGAAGGGGGAAACGACGTCGGCAAGATCAACGACGTCGGCAAGGTCCTGCCCTCGTCGAGGAGCGTGAGGACATCTGGATCCTCGGGGAGGAGCATGGGGACGGCATGCGCGCGGTCAAGGGCCGCGACAACGGCGCGTCCATCGTCGAGAAGGCATCGAAAACGTCTTGCACATCGTCGAGGAGCGCGGGAACGGCCTGCACGCCAGCGCGGAGGCGTAGAACGCCTTGCCCATTGTTGGGGAGCCGCACAACGCCTGGATCATCGTCGAGAAGGGCGAGGCCGGTGCGCCGATGGTCAGAACGCGTCCCGGAGCGCGATAGGCATGCGCATCGTCGAGGAGCGCGAACCACAGGGCGTCAGACCCAAGTGTCCTTGAGGACCGGCTTGACGCCCCGGCAAGGCGGCGCCGGGGATCACCTCGTGCTCGCTCCTGTTCTGCCTTGAGGCGCCGGGGTGGGGGCGCTCGGCGTAGTCGAGGTCCGCCGGGGAGGGGGGCCACAGAAGCCGAAGTGGAAGCGGAAGGCGCCTCGCGCCGAGTGGGAAGAACCGACTTGTCTGCGCTTGATCTGACGCGCATTCTGGGATCAGCTTGGCCAAGGATCAAGTTCAAACACCCACAAAGGACGTGACCTGCGGCAAGGTGGATGCGACGAATAGCTGCGTCGTCGTCCTCGGCGTTGGTGGCGGCTGGCTGCCCGAGCCATCCTGGTCAACGGCAGCGGGAGGACTGCCGTGACGGCTAGGTACGCGCCCCGCCTGCGCCCCGTCTGCGGCGTTACCCACGCTCGTTCTCGGTCTCACCAAGACCTCGCAGCGACGCTGGCCTCCGGATGAGTACTCTCGACGGCTCGACAGGCCATGGCGCGAGTTGACGAGCGCCGAGATGTGAGTGGTGAGGTGCGAGTGGCGAGTGGCGAGGAGACAAGTTGAGGTGGAGGTTACTGTGCCCAAACTGTGCCCAGTGATGGACGGCGGCGGAAGCAATTGGACGGTACAACCGGCAAGATTCCTCGGTTCTGGTCGATGTGCACACTATCCATGGGTATCGATCTATCTACAATCTCACGGGCTGGGACGTTTCCGCGCCTCGGCCACTATGTTGTCGAGGCGAGTGTCCAGCTCCTTGCGCTTGCGATTGGCTGTGCAGAGCTCCTCCTCCAGGCGCTTGGTGTGTGCGTGAGCCGCTGCGAGCTTCTCCTCGTGCTGGCGCTCGGTCTTTGCGAGATCCTCCTGGTGCTGGCGCTTGGCCTCTTTGAGCGCCAACTCGTACACGTGCTGTTGGTGTTCGCGCGCCTCCACTTGCAGGCGCTTGAACTCTGTGTATTCCGCCTCATGCTTGGCGCGAATCTCCTCGCGGTCCGCCTCGTGCGATGCGCGATCCTTCTCGTGCTCCTCCCGCCGGCGCTCGGCCAATGCCACAGCCTCATCGCACTGGCGACGGGCCTCTGTGAGCTCGGTCGCGGCCCTCTTCTGGGCGTCGTTGGCAATGTTGAGACGAGCATCGAGCTCGCGCTTCTCGCTTTCGCGTGCCTTGCACTCGAGCTCCAACTTCTTGACCTTCTTGTGCAAGTCCGTGAGTTGCTGCTCGTTCTTGTCCATCTGGTATGCGAGTTCAGTGGCAGCACCAGAGCTTCGGCGGACTTGGTCTCGCGTGGCAGCGTCCATGAGCTTTAGCAGAATCATGTCGTTGTCGGACTGCGACTGGAGCCAGCGAGTGTTGTAGTTGGACGAGCCCTGCGAAGAGGGGGGCGTGGGCGACCGGGGTGTGCGCGTGCGGCGCGGCGCTGGCGTGTGGGGTGCCGGCGCGGGCGTGTGCGCGGGTGTGTGGGGCGCCGGTGCGGGCGTGTGTTGCATCGGCGAGGCCGTGTGTTGCATCTGTGTGTGGGGCGCCGGCACCTCGTTCTCCGGCGAGTGGCGCGAAGGCGGCGCGACCGTGTCGTGCAGCGCGACCGTGTGGTGCGCTGGCGCAGGCATCTCGAGCCCCGTCATGTGTGCCGGCCAGAGGGGCGGGGGAAGCCCTGCAGCAACCCCGCTGCCGCTGAATGGGCTGGTCGAGCCGCTGCTGCCCTCCAGAACCTCGCTGCCTGCGATCGTGGACAGCGATTCCCCGTCCAGGAGACGAGTAACCGACGGCGCGTTGAGTGAGTCGACCTCGAAGGTGCCAAAGCTCTCGGACTCGAAGCTCTCGGACTCGAAGCTCTGGGACTCGTCGGCCGCCGCCATCATGGGGGGCGAGGACTCGTCCGCCCCCGCTTTCACAGGGGACGATGTCAGATCGATAAGATCGATCGACTTGAGCTCGATCGGCTTGTTGGAGGCAGGGGGAGACGAACACTCTGTGGGAGCGTAGTCTGTGGGAGCGTAGTCGGAGCCACTGCACAGCTCGAAGGTGTTGCGGCAAACCCGCCGCTGGCCAAGCTGCTGGTCAGCCCCTCCCTGCGACTCTGAGAACACTCACGGGTACAGGATTCTCGAGGAGCCCAGAAAGGAGGAGCCCACGAGAGCCCATGGTGTCTGACCAAAGCACTTCCGCCTCGTGTGCCACAGTCTTCATCCACCAACGGTTGTTCGTGGCCCACCAGGCCTCAGCTTGGATGGTGGCGGGCGCGTCAACTGCGCTGTCGCCCAGTTGCTGGCGCAGGGTGTCGACAAATGTATCGTGGTAGTAGAGGGCCGACTCGGGCGTGAGCGGCCGGGACGGTGGCGTAAAGTCTCCGCTGAAACGGCGGTGCATGCGCTGCAGCGCCGGGTGCAGGGGCGCAGGAGCCTTTCCGTCAGCCCCACCTCTTCTCCCAACTCACTGGAACCCTGGCAATGTTCAGTTTCTCAAGGACCCCCTTCACGACAGTCTCGTGCTCTTCCTCTGAACAGGGGCGGTACCCATTCTTGTCGTAGAACTCGACCTTGGCATTCTCCACCCGCATCTGGAAGTTGACGAGGGTGACGTGGCTTCCGTTATCGTAGCGGTTGTCGCTCTCGTCGCCGCCGTCGCTCTCGTGGTCGGTGTCGCCCTCGTCATCGCCGTCGCTCTCGTCGCCGGCGTCTGTCTGGTCGCCGCCGTCGCTCTCGTGGTCGGCGTCGCCCTCGTCATCGGCGTCGCTCTCGTGCATCTCGCTGCTGTCGTCGGTCCAGTCGCTCGAGTCAATGTTGTCGTCCACGTCGAGGGTGGCCGAGCGGGAGAGGGTGAACACGGCGTCCTCGTCGTCCTCGGTGATGACGTTGTCGAGCGAGGGGTGCTCTATGTCGTGAGGGTTGAGATGCGACATGTGCATGTCTGGGTCACTCTCCTCGCCCGCTGTGGAGGAGGAGTACTCCCACCCCGAGTCTTCGTCGCGCTGGCGCGTGTGGACCTTGATGGGCTCGTGGAAGACGCGCGGCTTGGACATGATGTCGTCCCCCGAGTACGGGGTGTCGAGGGCGTCGACGCTGTTGCGGTGGATGATGTTGCCGATGTCGAGGTGGCGACGATCCTCGTCCCAGAAGAAGTTGAACTTGCTGGGATGCTTGCTGTTCGTCACAATGTCGCAGCTGACGTCGTTGTGGTCCAAGCACCCCATGCACGTGTCGATGTGCAGAGCACCTTTGGCAGTGAGGGTGGGCCAACGCAAATCGCAGCGGCGGCCGTTGATGTGACAGTTGGTGCACCCGAAGTAGATAGAGCTGAGGTTAGCACCGGAGAGCAAGCCGAGGTTGGGAACAAGCCAACTCACTAGCAAAGGAAGCGGAACTTGGGCTCTTCGTCACGCTCGGCGTTGTCACGCTTGCTCTTGGACTCGTTGACTGGGGCAACGACAAACTTGCCGTCCTCTGTTGTGACGTGGCGGAAGCCGCTGTTGTAGCCTTCGCGGAGCGGCATGTCGGTCCCGTATTTCATGGTCTGGTGTGAGAGGGTGAGGTGGTGGGTACTCACAGAGCGCGTGGAGCGGTTGCGGACGCCGAGGCGGAGCAGTGCGGCGTGGAGGGGTTGCAGACGCAGAGGCGGAGCGGCGCGAAGCGGCGAGCCCGTGTCAGCGGAGGCGGAGCGGTGCGACGCGGGGCGTTGGTTGGGAGGAGGAGGTGGGTGGGTTGGGCGGGATGGGGGTGGGTTGGAGTGCGAGTCAGCGAGGAGGGGAGTCAGTGACTGGACAGGTGTCAGCCGTGTTGGCAAGCCATCAGCATCCCCCAAGCGACGACCCCCGAGCGACGACGCGCATTGTCTGCAGCGGCGCCGAGGAGAAGCTAGAGTGTAGAGTAAGGTTCGTCACCGTGCAGTGGCTGGGTGCGAGAAGCGGTCAGGCCCTTTGAGCACGGACCACCGCTCTTCGCGGAACTGGGAGCGGCGCACGAGCCTCGGACCCCCCGGCGGGGACTGGTCGCCGGGGATGATGGCCGCCAAGGGTGATGGCCGCCGAGAATGCAGCTGGAGAATGGGCGATGTAGAGAGTCGCATGCACCGGCACACCGGTTACGGTGACGAGTGCAGTTTGGCGATGATCGCCGAGAGCCGATGGCGGGAGTAGCCGAGGTGCGCGCAAAGGACAGGTTCCCAGCGGCCACCACTATACCACTAGCGCCACCTTGTCGGGTCAGATGGACGGGTTACACAGTACACGAGGCGGCGTCCAGATCCGCCCGCCCCCCCAGACTACCGTGGGCGGGCTCGATCCCATCAGCTGGCCAGCTGGGCCCGCCGAGTGCAGCGGCAAAGAGTGCACCGTCAGTATCCCCGTGCGTGCCAGGGCCCCTGGACCACACACACACGTCTTATCCGAAAAGCACGGGCAATCCTGGACCCTCGCCGAGGGCGTGCCCGCCGCAGACGCCGATGCTCCCCGCCCGCGGGGGTTGGACGGTCTCGCGTTGTCGGTGGAGGACTGGCAGGCGGTGCAGGAAGCCCGCGAGTGCCGCCGCCTCGAACAAGAGGAGGGCGATCGTGTCGCCGCTGACGAGAACGTCTTGGCTCTGGCCGAGGCGCGAGGCTGGAGGGCTCGACCACGGGGCGGCAACCACACCCGCCGCCCTCTGCATGCCAAGAGGTTGCCCGTGCAGCGCCAGGCGGTGGCGCAGGTATGTGGAATGGCATCAGCGCGTGTTCCAGGTCGGGTGCCTGGCGCACGGACGACAACTTCCATTCTGTCACCTGTCCACGCAACGACATTCCGAGACCCATGTGACAGCGAGCAGCCCTAGCAAAGCAATGTCAGCAGGCAGCGTCACTCCGCGCGGCACCGATGTGCTTCTCTGCATCGCGCTCGCACACTTCTCAACATTGCGGTTGCACGCTTGCAACATTGCGCTTGCAGAGCTGGAGACACTGGCCCACGCCCTCCCCACGCCGCTCGGTTGCGCCACCACCTCTGCCCGCCTCCTCCATCCCATGCACCCCCCCGGCCTTGATCGCGGCGCCCGATCGCCCGACGAGAGCTGACTGTGTTGATGGAGCAGCACAACACGGCGGCCAGATTGCGCTCTGGCCCCTCCCACCTGCCGCTGCTGCCCCAGCGGAAACTGGGCATGCTCTGGTGCCACACGCCCCGTACCACACGCCCTGTACCACACGCCCCCTCGCGCTCTGGCGCCACACGTTTCCGATTGCCCCCCGCGCCCATCCATCTGACGCTCTGACGCCACGCTCCAAACAAGCTGACTAGACTGTGCAGTGCGGTGGCTGCGGTGGCTGAGGCTTGGACGTCGCGCGACTGCTTTCTTACCACCAGTGCGACGGGGCATGCAACGCGTCTGCAGGTGCGAGCCGCATGTCTGCAGGTGTGCTGCAGCGTGTGTTTGCAGAGCGTGTCTGGGGAATGATTGCGTCTTGCTTGCAGCGACGGCGAGTGTGGCAGAGTGGGAGTCGACGGGGTCAGACGTGATCGTGAAGCAGACGCGATCGCGAAGCTGGCCATCACGAAGCAGAGCTGGCTGTCGCGGCGCCTCCAGCTGCTGAGGAGGGGGACCCGAGCAGGTGGCCCCTGCTGATGCGTCTAGACGTACAAGCAAAGGATGTGGCCCTCCTCCTACGGGCAAAGGATGATGGCGCTGCTGATGTGTCCAGACATCCTCCCCTCTCCTCCTGCCTCTGGGCAGCAGAGCTGAGGCCTGGGCAGCAGAGCTGAGGCAGGCCTGTGGTCGCTCTCGACGCTCCATGCCCCCAAGCTCTCAAGCCAGACCCCAAGCTCTCAAGCCAGCCCGACAAGCTCTTAAGACAGCTCGCGGTCGCGTCGTTGTTCTTCCAACAGCTCTCGCATCATCACTGACTCTCCCCCTTCCGCTGGCCGTATCCATCGAACCCAGCTCCTCCCCACCGCGTCGTCCTCCCCACCCACTCCCCCTCCCACCCACTCCCCCTCCCACCCACTCCCCATCTCCACCCCTCGTACACACCCACTCGTCCCTCACACACACCATGCCCAACAAGCCAACCCGCAGCAAGGACGGTGCTCCGCCTCTGTGGCAGTCTGACCGCCAAGACGTCCCTGCTGGCGCTACTGGGACCGCATATCCCACCAAGTTCCGTACCAAGGACACGACAGCGCCGACAGCCCCACAGGGGGCATCCACTACCACTCGCAAAGTCCCGCCGATGTACCGCATGGGCCCCCGCATTCCCCTCTCCGCTGCGACTACCCACACAGCCCCAGCCCCTCCCCACGCCAGTTCCCGGCGTGCAATGTCCCCGCCGCCCTCGTCCAAGTTGTACAAAAGTGAGTCACAGTGCCGAACGTTCTGACGTCAGCGGACAAGCGCACGCCGGAGCAGCACCTGCAGGGCAAGCGTCCCCGAGCCTCTGGGACGGGGGACCGTGCCCACAGCGTCCAGGGCACCTCGAACGCCACCCGGCGCCGCTCAACCACCACCACGGAGCGCTCCAACGCCGCAGCGCCGGCACCGAGCGGCCCGAGCCCCGCCCCGCAGCGTACAGCTCCCCCAGGCCCGTCGAGTCGCAAGCGCGCCAGCCCTCCGGCGCCGCCACTCGAGCACAAGCGTGCTCGTGCGGGCTCGTCTCGCCCGTCCGCCACCACGGAGCGCTCCAACGCCGCAGCGCCGGCACCGAGCGGCCCGAGCCCCGCCCCGCAGCGTACAGCTCCCCCAGGCCCGTCGAGTCGCAAGCGCGCCAGCCCTCCGGCGCCGCCACTCGAGCACAAGCGTGCTCGTGCGGGCTCGTCTCGCCCGTCCGCCACCACGGAGCGCTCCAACGCCGCGCGCTCGAAGGCCGCGCCTCGGCCCTCGGAGGCAACCCGGCGCCGCTCGTCCGCCGCGGCGCCGGCACCGAGCGGCCCCAGCCCCGCCCAGCAGCGTAACGCCACACCAGGCCCGTCGAGTCGCAAGCGCGCCAGCCCTCCGGCGCCGCCACTCGAGCACAAGCGTGCTCGTGCGGCCTCGCCTGGCCAGGGCTCGCCTGTGGCCAGCCGCACGGACGTGAAGGGCAAGGGACGTACCCCTCCTGACGACGCTCGCCGCCTTCGCCGAGCTCGCCCTGCCCGGGACCTTAGGCCGCTGTCCCCGCTGTCGAACGAGGCAGCTGCCGCGTCCGACCCCGAGCCCACCCACAGCCCAATCGCGTTCGACGCCGACGAGCCCGCCCACACCCCCATCGCGCCCGCCGCCGCCGAGCCCACCCACGCGCCCGCCGCCGACGAGTCCACCCACGCGGCCGCGGCCTACCACCGCTTCATCATCAACCAGATCAAGATTAACAAGGCCATGGCGCGCGGCAAGAACAGGAAGACCATCAACGACTTCGTCCGCCGGGTGACCCCCGAGCGGCTGGCCCGGTGCTTCGCGATCGACGTGGAGACCATCAACAACGCAGTCAAGGGCATTGTCGACACAAGGCAGGGGTGGTGCGCGATTGGGGGTCCAGAGAAGTACAAGCCCAATGTGCCGGGACGCGGCGCCTACCTCGTCGCGCAGCTGTCGGAGGACCGTCGGTGGCGCTTCTACCCTGGCAGCGGCAAGTTCCGTGCACGGGCCGCTGCTCATGCCAAGCAACGCGCGCTCAAGCAGGTCGCCTGGTTCAAGCCGGTGATCATGCCCCTGCCTAAGAAGCTATGGAAGGCCTACACGGGCAGGAGCGTGCTCTTCTACCACACCCGCCACGCCAGCGCCTTGACGTCGAGGAAGGCGGCCGTGTACAAGCGCCGCCGCGAGTTCATCGCATACTGCGCCCGCCGCTGCGCCGAGCAGGCCCTCCACGTCCTGCTCAGGATCAACATGGACGGCGAGTGGGCGGCCGCCGTCGACGAGTACAACATCCAAGTCTCGAATCGTCCTCGTCACCTGGTCCTTCGCGGTAACAAGCTCAACGCGGTGATGCCGGGCAAGTAGGCGTGTCGATACCTCTGGCATTGCTGGCCTCTGCCTACCTATACCCATAGCACTCGTACATCTTAATCCTCTACCATGCCATTCTCGTCGCCGCTGCGTCGCCACATGCACTGACGTTGACGGTGTGGCGTTCGCACTTGTCAGAGTGGACGCAAGTGCGGTGCTCACGAGCTGCAGGAGACCAGCGGTCTTGAAGCGGCGCGCTTGCCGAGGGCGGAGGGGATGTCGATTGTGCTCTGAAGCACCTCCTGGCGGCAAGCACGGGGCGCTGCAGGCAACGGCGTGGCGGGCACGCGACGCGAGACGGGGTGCAGCCTGCCGGTGGAAGGCTGTTGAGTCGAGCTGCGGCCCATGCGCTTTCTGTCAGTGCTGACATGCATGGATGGTTACCTCTGGCCATGGTGTCGTCACGCAGGGCGTAGCGCAGGGGCGCAGGCATGGCGCGCAGGCTCGCACCGGGACGAGGGGATGGAGATTGCCGGGCCCAGAGGCTCGCTCCGGGATGGAGGCGTTGCGACGATACGCCTCGTCCAGAGAGAGGTGCGGGAAGGGCCGAAGGAGGGTAGGAGGGACGACCTTGTCGGCGTCCTCGCACTCGACACGGAGTGACCACCGTGCAGAGGCAAGGCGACGACAGCTGGGAGTAGGTGAAGAGGTGAACAAGGTGGTGGCGAAACGAGTCGGTGTCCGCGGTGGCCATGGTGACCGTGGGAGATGTGCCCCCACAGATCCCGCAGATCGCCGTGGCAAGCACAATCGTTTGTGCCGCACTTTGAACCCCGTACACCTTGTGATCTCACACAGAACACCTTCCAAGCTGTGGTTCTACGGCGTCTGGGACTGGCAGTAGCCATTCAGTAGAATGCGGCGTATGGAGACGTGCATGGCAGCTGACCGCAGATTCCGCAGACGTAGACGCAGAGCAAGCCAGCTAAGCCAGGCTCCCGCCACCTGTGCCGGCTGACGGCGGCGTGCTCGACTCGTCCCATGTGTCCAAGCTCACCATCATGTTCAACAAACTCGCCCATCGCCTCTTGCCATGTTTAGGCCGTGAATGGATAGGCAGGCGTCGCTATGCATACAGCTAAAGGTACAGTCTGGGTCATGCGAGTGTGGATGGGTGCGCTCTACTTGCGAACACACTGCCCTGCGAACAGCGAGTAGCCAGCGCGGCAGGCGGCGATGACACACTGCCCGGCCTTGCATGTCACACCTGTGGCCTTGACGCCCGGGAGGGCAGTGCAGTCCACGCCCGCTACACCGTCGCCGAAGCCGCCAGAGGTACAGCCGCCACAGGCCTCGAGGTCGTTCATTGCGTCGATGCACTCCCAGTTGCTCGTGCCCGAGATCGCACAAGCGGTGAGGCCTTTCATGCAGCGGTACTCGGAGGGGGTCTGGGCGCGCGCAACGTGCTGGCGCTTCCGGAGTGCCGAAGGGACGGCAGGTTCGGGCGCGATTGGGCCTGGGGCCTGCTCGGGTGGGGAAACAGGGGAGTCCTCGGTCGGGGCAGGGGTCGGAGTGGAGCTGTACGCCTCGGTGACAGGAGTGCTGGTGTAGGAGACGGGTGGCTGGGTCTCGCGACCCTGAGTGACCGACTCGGAAGCAGTTGGTGTAGCGGTGGTCCCGGGCGGTGTGTAGTGCGAGGTGGTGGTGGTGGGCTGTCCCGTCCCGGTTGCAGTCGCGGAGGAGGTTGTAGTGGAAGGCCTGGTTGACGACGTGGCAGGTTGGAAGGGGCCCGCACGACCGTAGACGTAGTAGGTATCGCCAGTACACGCCCCAGCGTTGCCGCGGTAGCCGTTGGCGCAGACGCAGTACATCTGGTTGCCGGGCTTGGCGTTGTAGAGAGCATAGTCGAACCCGGCGGCCTCGCACGTGTCGAAGCATTTGACGGTCGTGTCGGCCTGCTTGGGGTTGGTCTGAACGGCGTAGGCTCCGGAGCCGCCGAACATGCCGGAGGAGGGCGAGTAAGGAGCCGAGTAGAACCACGGCGAGGCCAAGCACTCTCCCGTGTGCGTGTACGGAGGATTGCGGCGGTACCCGCGAGCGTCGCCCGTCTTGCACTGATCGCCCGACTCGGCGTCCTGCCAGTTGCCGAGGCCGTTGGGCTGCTTGTCCGCGCACTGGCAGCGAGCCGCCCCACCTTTGATGATGGTGTAGAACTCGTAGGGGTAGTCTTTGCAGAGATTCTGGCGTCAGTAACACGAGGAATGTCCAACTCACGTCACAGGCCGCCTCGGAGGTGACTGTAGCCACTGGGCCGCCTGGCGGAATGTTCTTAAAGCAGCCGAGGAATGCCTTGTCAATGGCGAGCGCAGGAACGGCGAGGGCCAGAAGCGTGAGGGCCGGAACCATGGCGAGGGTGTGGTTGTCGTTGAGGCCCTTGTGTCTGCACGGACAGGAGAGCCTTTATAGTCGTCTGCAGTGCTCATCAAACCTGCGGTCCACCTCGTCTGCAAGTGTACTTTACTAATTAACATCCCCAGTGCGGCACTCTCCGGCCTCATCTGGGCCCGCGCCACCGCCACGGGCCTGCAGATCATTGTGCGTTTACCAGTTCTCACTCCGTTCCGGGTTGGGAGCGCGGCAGCCTTCATGGTGGCCCTACGCCACTACATACGGAACGACGTCTTAAGGTAGGTAACCTAGGTGAGTGTGATCCTAGATCTGCGCGCTGGTGTCGTCCTGGAACACCCTGGCCGGGTGGCGGGCTGGTCAGCGGACGCCACGCCGGGGACCCAATGGCGCGCTAGAGCTGCAGTCATTCCTCGGGGCCAGCGAGCCCCACGGAGATGGGCAGAGTATGATCTTCATGAGGGTTGTGCTGCGAGGCGGTGCGATCTGCAAGGGTCGAACAGAGCTAACAATGACCCGAAGCATTCAAACAGAGTTCAGCCAAGGCCATATTGTCCCGAACACACTCCGCAGGCGTGCACAGCGCATTCCTGTTTGTCCGGAAGGCTGAGAGTATGTATACCAGGGGCTTGGGCCGCTGGGCCCAGTCGCGTTCCATCAGGACCGCGTGTGGGTCGGGAGAATTGCAGAATCCACCACGCGTCAGTAGTGTTCATGGACTTGGAACCCGGATTCGTGGTCATGCCACCGACCCTGTGACCGAATTGCATGAGGCGCTGACCATGGCGTTGTCCTTGCCCATGGATTGCGGTGCAAATGTCGGTGACCAACCCTCTTTAAGCTTAGGAAAGACGCCACCAGATGCATTAGGGGCGGTCCGATGTAGATCAAGGGGCAGCTGGAGCGGGGCAAGCCGCCCTCTCACTGGCTGCACGGACAGGTCAAGCATCATGTAAGGTTTGGGTCGGAAGCACCAGGTTGCCGGAGCTGCGATCAGTTTCGCGCGCTTATAGACTTAACCCTCACCCAGGTGGAGACCGCCGTGGCTGGCGTGAGTGACTCTGTAGCAGCTCAGGAGGGAAGACCCTCCTACTGGTGAAGGGGTAAGCTCGTTGCTGCTGAATGGCCCGCAATAGCGAACCGATCGTCGGATGATTGGAGCGAGGCACTGTCTAACAGGGCGCAGGAGCATTGCAATGATGGGACAAGCGCAAGATAGGCAGCAGTGCAGACTCCACTGCAGCCCACACCCGTCACCCGATCTTCTGGCAAAGCGCCCTTGGCCTTCCAGCTGGATCGTCTTGGAGAACATCACTAACGCGAGTCGACGCTTCATGTACGAAACACATTTGTCCAGTCGCCCTCTCGCCGACTTGCGAACGAGCTTGCGAGCCATGCATCTCACACTCTACTCGTACTTGATGCTGTGACGCAGGGTACCCACGCCCTCGACCCACACCTCGACCTCATCGCCATCCTTCAGTGGCCTCCACTTCTCCTCAGGCCCGGCGCAACCGACGCCGCCGGGAGTGCCGCTCATGATAACCGTGCCGCGGCGCAGGGTGGTGCCCTGCGAGAGGAAGGAGATGATCGTGGGCACCTGAGGTCAGACTCGCTCAAAGCGTACTTGTTGGCCGACATCCTCTGCGTCCACCGGTCTCATCCTTCTGCGGGGTCACCAGGCGCGACGGCCGGCGCGGTCGCCATCGGAGCAGCCGCGTATACAGGTAGGGATGCCCAGGGAGAACCAAACTCACATCGAACACCAGGTCTGCCACAGGCGTGTCCTGCCGCACCTCGCCGTTGACGCTGGTCTTGAGGTGCAGGGCTGCCGGGTCGGGGATGAGCTCGGACGACACGAGGACGGGGCCCAGCGGGGCAAAGTTGTCAAAGCCCTGCTTGTCAGCACTGCTCCCACAGATATCGCCTGGCTCACCTTGGAGAAGCACCACTGCGGCACACCACCCGCGCGCTCCTTGAGCCGTTGCCACTTGCGTGTGCTCACGTCGTCGCCGGCCGTGTACCCGGCAACGTAGCTGAGCGCGTCCTCCTTGCTCACGTCCTTGGCGTCGCGCCCAATGACGACACACAGTTCACCCTCGTAGTCGGCCTCGCCCTCCTGCGCACACTTGGGAATCGGAACCGACTGGCCGTACTCGCCGTGAGCAGTGCCGGGTTTGATGAACAGTGACGGGAACGGGGGGAGGGAGCGACCAGCCTCAAGGACTGGGGTTAGCTTCGCTTCTTCTTTGAAACACGCCACTCGTGCATATCCCACGCCCAGCCCGCACACCTCCTGCCAGGCTATCTCTGACAGACTCACTGTGCTTCTTGTAGTTCAGCCCGATGCACTTGAAGTCGGTGACATCGGCGGGTCCGACGGGGGCAAGGAGCTTGCCAACGCTCTCAGTGCGGTTGCTGACTTGGGTGCCCTCGCCCAGGACGCCCTGCGGCCCGGGCTCGACCACGCGCGCAGTCAGGCTCCCGGCATCGGCGAGGCGGCCAACGTCGTCACCGTCGTTAACGACGGGCTCGCCGTAGAGCACAGCCGTGGAGTTGGGGGTGGTAAAGCGGATGAGACGCTTCCAGGCGGGGCGAGAGACAGTCATGGCGAAGGGAGTGATTGTGGGTTACTGGGCAAGCTGGCGGGGTGGTTCTAATGTAGTCCCACGCCATGCACATCACGCGGCGCGAACATGATGCGAGTGGGCAAGGCGGAGCGGGGTGGCTGCGTGGGGCCCGAGCTATCCCCGGGCGATGCTGCGGCGTTCAATGCAGCTTGAATTCACCGACATGCCAGGTCGCTCATACAACCGGGTATGTCCCGGAACACTTGCCACGGCTCTTCCGCTATCTCTAACGCCTGCACGAGTGGTGCGTAGCCTGTTGGTCGCCACAGGACGATCTGAAGCGGGGTAGGAGTGACTTTTGCCGAGCCGAGACCGGTGACTGCCAATAGTGAGTACCCCGCAAGTCGACTTCCATGGACGCCGTCAGGCACCCATCTACACTTTCTTCCAAGCACAGTTTCTCCGGTGATCCAGTAGGCCTGCCATGTGGGTCGCCCCATGACTTGTTGCGCCGTAGCAGCTAGATGGTATTGCATCTCTTCATGTACAACCTGCGGTCTAGGAGAACGCCGCCTGGTCCAGCTCGAGCCCGAGCGTCTTGTACAGCTCGTCAAAGTCGAGGTGCGGCAGATCCTGGAAGCTCGCCATGATGCTTGCCACAGCGTCAATGCCATCCGCCGTTGATGGCTCGGGTGCAGGGGGAGGGTGCCCCTGGTCAGAGGCAGGGAGGCCAAGAGCGGTGAGGATGTGCTCGATGATCAGCAGGGCCTGGCGCGCGCTTGGGCGGTTGTAGCGGTCGTAGATCTGGCGCACGGTCGAGTGCACCGAAAGGAGGGCGTGGACCATGGTCGCGGCAGGGGTGCGGATGAACCACGTCCACTGTGTCAAGTCGAGGAGGAAAGCCGCGACGAGCGACATGAACGCGTTCATCGCTGTCATCAGCGCGCATTCTGCACAAACCCACAGTAGAAGAGGAGGTACCACGGTGCAGACAGCACCAGCGGCTCGCCTGTGCGGCCCTCGAGAACCTGCACCGTCTGGATGGCCGTCTCGATGACCAGGCCGAGACTGATCCCAAAGGCGAGGTGGCGCTGTCGAGACTCGACGTACTGCACCGACGTCATCGCCGATGTGGGTGTTCCAGAGCGCGAACGCTGCCCAATGTGCTCCCGGATTGCGGCAAGCATCACGCGCCGGTGCAGCAGGAGGCGCAGTGTCAACCCGCGGAGAGCAAGAACGGTCGAGAGTGCCGAGGTCGGGGGATGGTGAGCAAAGTTGAGCTCTGGTGTGACGGCCTCGCTCCAAGCCGCGTACTCCTTCTCCAGGTGGTACAGCTGCGCGGTGACAGAAGCCACAAACTCGGGCGACGCGTTGCGGAACGATATTGGCGGGTTGGAGATGACGTCCGAGAGGCCGCGGTACAACCGTCTTATGTTAGCCGCACGCTCCTTGGACACTGCTCACATAGAGTCGCTCATGAAGCGCACGGGCATCTCCTGCTCGCCTGGTAGCGGTGAGGGAAGCGGCGTGGAGAAGGCGTCAAAGCTGATTACAGATGGCCGGCCGATGGAGACGGTGAGAAGACTGGTGTGAGTCGCGAATGCAAGTCTTCACTCACCGGTCAAACGTGTAGCACGCCCACCACACACGAGACCGCATCTCGCGCTCGACGGGTGGGAACCGCTGGTTTTGGTCCTTGTCGTCTGTCATTAGCGTTGTGAGAGGGTGCAAACACACGGAGTCCAACTGCGTATGCCGAGCGGATCGCGTCTGTCTGTCAGCCCCAGCACCGCCTGAGCCACAAGCATGTACTCACAGCCAAGCAGATCCCAGCTTGTGCCCGGCCTGTCGATGCCCTGCATGAGCAGCGCAGCAATCAGGAGCACCTGGACCTTGAGTGTACTGTGCGGCCAGTCGAGATGCTTGCGCAGCATTCTAAGCGCCAGCCGGTGCACTGGGGTCAGCTAAACAGCGCTGGTCGGCTTACCGTCGATGCGAGTGAAAGAAGTTTCGGAAATGGACTGGACCAGTGCGAACACGACAAAGTACAGCGCGATGATGGGTTGGTTTCGCGGCGTGCGGAGGGGATCCGGCTTATGGCCCGGCTTGTCGGCGAGTGTGTGGCGCGCGTACTCGGTTGCGTTGTCCTGCAGCTCCTCGTACGTCGCCTTGAGGCTGGCGCAGTCAACGAGGGGGTAGAGCTGCCACGTGTGGCTCTCAAAGTAGTCGACCATGACCCGCGCTTGTGCTCGCGGTGGCAGGTCCTCTGGGCGGATGAAGAACATGTCGGGCAGAGGGGGCACGCCGAGGAAGCCACCTTCGGCGCCGTGCTCGTGGTCCGTATTGGCCACGGCCATGTCGTTCACGGGGCCCATGCAGCCATATCCTGGGAGTAACGTGTCCAGGAGAAGACGGTGGAACGAGATGCCAGAGAGATCGCCAAACACCTCGCCTTCCGGGGCCGCCCCCCATGCCAGTTCGCCCGGCTCGGGGTTACGCGGGGTGCGCTCGGGCGCAAGAAGCAGCCCCATGCCGTCGATTGCAGGCCCGTCAGCTGTATTGCTGGGCGAGAGCACTGTGGCCGTCGCAGGCTCGGGGCGGGCGAGTGCAGCGTGCATCTGGAAGGCGCTGCCCGAGAAGCTGGTCGAGCGCTCGCTCAACGCCGTGCGCTGGGTCGCTCCGAATGGCTTGTACGCGCTGGGGCTCGGCCCGGGGGCGGCATAGTCGTCTCCGTCGGGGCCCGAGTAGTCTCTGGGCTGTACGCCTGCACTGCTGTAGTGGCGCCGCTGAGTCTCGTCGACAGAGCTCGATGTCCGCGGTGTGCTCCCATGCCGGACGTGGCTGGGTGGCGACATGTAGGTCGCGTTGGCTGACGAGGAGCGCTCCGGCCCGGCCTCGAGGCGGTGCAGGCGGCGCTCGAGAGCGGCAAGATAGCTGGTGTCAGAGGTGGGGGATCGGAACGGCGCTCCGGCTGGCTCACTCCTTGCTCACGACGACCGAGCCGGTGGGCGGCGCACTCGAGTCGAGCGGGTATGAGCATTCGTACCCTAACTGAATGCATGGTGTGCATGCTGGGTGTATGCCATCACACTGGTGTCAGACTGGCTCACGGTGGTGACTGCCTGCTGGGGGTGTGAGTGGAGAGGGAATGCGACTGACCTTGGTCTTCTTTGTGCGACATTGCCCACAGGCCTGGGCAGTGCGCTTGCGCTTCTTGACTGGACCATCTGGGGCGCTGCTGGTGCCCCCGCTTGGAGGCTGATGAGGGGGAGGAGGAGGCATGTGTTGGCGCGAGAGACAGCGACGAGGTGGATGGTGTGGACGGAGTGGATGGTGTGAAAGATAGGGGATGTGACGGAACAGAGAATGACAACAGCCAAGTCGTTCCCCTCTCTCTTGATCTCTATTGACATCCATCCATCCGTCCCCTCCGGGTTTCCTCTCTTCCCACCCGCGCCCTCACACGCTCTCACGCCCCACACCGTTTCAACAGCTGCAGATCGGCTTGGCCTGGGCCAATCCTGCCGACTTGCCTGTTCAACTCTGTGGGTCATGGAGGCCCCGCGGGTAGACTCAGGTGGGGGGAGAGCGGGGGGGAGGCCATGCGGGTCAGTGCTGCCCAATGACAGGACATCTGGTCATCGCTCATCACCGACTTGCCCGTGCGCTCCAAGTCGCCGCTCTTACCTAGCCCACAGCCCACAGGTCTAGACACGCCTCAACACCCACCCTCCCTACCTCTCTGATTGCTTGAATCCCGCAGTACGCTTGGCATCATGTCCTTCGGCTCGTACCCGTTATCCGGCTCGTTTTCCGAGACATCACAGTGCTACTGTTATCAGTCGTTCCCAGACCAACTATGCATACGAGTTCATCTGAGCGTGGGGGTGCTGGTTTGACCGCGCTCCGAAGAGCCCCAGCATGCACCACCGTCCACCCAACGCCGACAAGATGAACCACGGCTCATGGCTCCTGACCAACACCGTTCGTACCACCAAGTCATACCAGTCCACGCAAACGGCGACATGGTCCTTCACATCAAGTGTCCCAGCTGCATGTTAAACGTCACAGTTGCTGCTGCATTCTTTCACTACTACTGTATCTCAGAGTACTTAGAGCTGGTTGTAAAAGTCCTCCGTCTCGTTGCGGTAAAAGCCCAGCGAGGTGATCATGGGCCGGTCATCGAAGCGGTAGAGGTACGTCTTCTCGTCGGCCGTGTGGCTGTACTTTTGCCAGGAGGGCACGGTGAACGTGTCACCCTTGACCCACTCGATGACCTTGTCCCCGACGGTGGAGCGCCCACTGCCGTCGATGACATGGTACACGGCACTCGTCGTCTCGCGGATGGGCTCGGAAGTCGCGCCAGCCTCGAGGCGCTCGCACTGGGCGCCGATGATCTTGGACACCTCCTGCCCATCCTCCCCAGGCTGCTTGGACGTGTAGCGCACGGTAGCGTGCGCGCCCTCCTTTGCGTCGAGCGCAGCCTGCATGTCCACCCACGGGAACACGATAGGGGACGTTGGCGCGTCCACAGCCGGGTAGCGCGGCTGCTCATAGTGCTGCACAAAGTGCACGGGGAAGTGCTGGAACTGCGGAAGGTCGAGGCCATCGAGCCAGATCATGGGCGAAGCCTCCGACTCGTTCCCGTGGTCGTGGTAGCACCATGTCGGCGTGAGGATGAAGTCGCCGCGGTGCATCTTGATGCGCCTGCCGTGGACCGCCGTGAAGCCGCCGTTGCCCTCGATGATGAAGCGGCACGCAAACGCGGTGTGCCGGTGGGCGGGCGCCGTCTCGCCAGGCATGACAAGCTGAAGACCTGCGTATAGAGTGTCCGTGGTGTGAGGTGCCTCTGCAATTTAGCTCTCCTCGCACGACGAGGACTCACCCATGGAGGGGTTGATGAGCATGAGCACACGGCGTTCCGCCTGCTTCTCGGTGACCAGCTTGCCGGCGCGGATGAGGTGCGGGCGGAGCTTGGCGTACTCGAACTTGTGCGCGACCGCCTTGGGCTCGGGCGTTGGTGGGTTCAGTCGCCCCATCTTGGGCCACAGCGGCTCGATGTTCTCGGACTTGATGTCGTTGATGAGCTGCTCCTGGGTGTCGTTGGCGATCTCGATCTCGTACTGCGGAGGCGGGGCGAGAGGGCCCGAGGTCGGCACGGAGGCAGAGGAGCCGTTGATGGTCATGTTGGTGTTGCGGTTGGGGTGGATCTCGGTGTTGGCGGGAGAGGGAGTGCGTGGGATGGAGGACTTGGTCAAGCTTCACCGGCTGTTCTTATGGCGTCGCTGAGGCAAGGTTGAGGAATGGCGAACTTGGCAAAGACGCGCCACATGTTGGCTGGATACTAGGAGCAGCGTTCCGCGATGAGGATGAACGCCGCAGCGAGTGTGGGGAGCGTCGAGGAGGGTGAGAAGAGGTGGACAGTGAGAGAGTGCGGTGACTGCCACATGATCTGGCCGGGTAAGGAACGATTCGCGGGGGCGGATCGATTCGTGTGCCCACTTCGCGGATAGATCGGATGCCACTCGCTGACGCTCCTCTGATGCTCTCACCTCATCCCCTCACTCCACTCCACCTCACTCCCCCGATCGTCTATCAACGTTCCAAAGCACCATGCTAGCCGAGCGTTCCGGCGGGGAGCATGGGAAGCACCCGCATCATGTGCACACTTGAGGAGAACGCCGCACACGCCGCCCACAGGCACTCGAAGCGTCACTTGCCGAACACACGACTCGGTCACTCAAGCGGCGGGCACTGTACCATCCCCGTAACGCCAGAAGCAATGTGTTAAGAACCCAACATCGTTGGCTGTTGTTGCCTCATCCTCCACCCTCACACACAACATGACCATCCAGCCCTCGAACGGACACAACAACGGCAGCAGCGGTGGCACTCGCCTCCATATCATCGTCGTTGGCGCGGGCCTCGGTGGCCTATCGGCGGCCATCTCCTGCTCGCTCGCGGGGCACAAGGTCACCGTGCTCGAGCAGGCGGCCCAGCTCGGCGAGGTTAGTCTCATTCTTTGGTTTTGCTAACCCCAGGTTGGCGCTGGCATTCAGCTCACTCCGAACGTGACGCGTCTTCTCCGCAGCTGGGGGGTGTACGACGAGCTGCGTGCCTCAGCTGTCGAGCCGGGCAACATCTGGTTTAGGCGCTGGCAGACAGGCGAGGCCATTGGGGTCACGCACCTCGTTCCCAACTTTGCTGCCGATTTTGGAGCGCCGTACTGGGTCGTTCACCGCGCGCACCTCCACGAGGCCCTCGTCGAGCGCGCCCGCGCACTGGGCGCGACCATCGAGGTGCAGTCGCGCATCGAGAACGTCGACTTCGATGCCCCGTCCGTGACGACTGCGGACGGGCGCGTCGTGCGGGGCGACATCATCCTTGGCTGCGACGGCCTGAAGAGTGTCACCCGCCGCTTCTTCCTGAACGGCAACGACCCCGGGCCCAAGGAGACCCAGTTCTGCGCCTACCGCTCCACGGTGCCCATGGACGCGCTACTCGCCGACCCGGAGCTCCGCGCGCTCGTCGAGAAGCCGGACCTCCATCTCTGGGTCGGCCACGAACGTCACGTCATGAGCTACCCCATCAGTGGGGGCAAGACGTTCAACATGGTGTTGAGCCACCCACACGAGGGCCCCATCGACCCAACCGCGACGCAGGAGCAGCTCATCAGCGAGATGCGCAAGAACTACGAGGGCTGGGACCCCAAGTGAGTGAAGAGACGGGACAAGTTTACTAACCGCAGGCTCACCAAGATCATCAGCCTGATCGACAAGACCAACAAGTGGAAGCTCATGGGCTACGAGCGGGTCGAGAGCTGGGTGCATCCGAAGGGGACTTATGTCATCCTCGGTGACGCATGCCACGCGATGGTGAGTGACGATGGCTTGGAGCCCGCCTGACAGAAGCTGCCATACATGTCCCAAGGGGCGGCGATGGCGATGGAGGATGCGGCCGCACTCGGGCGCGTCCTCGCACGTGCAGGCGGCCCCAAAGACCTACCCAGCCTCACCAAGCTGTTTGCCGACATCCGCATGGACCGTGCGTACGAGGTGCAGGCGCGTAGCGCCCTTAACGGGCGCATCTGGCATTGTGAGTGGCAGACGGGGCGGGCGGTGGCCGGACGTGTGTAGAAAGACAATGACTTACACCAGACCCCGACGGCGAGGACCAGGTTGCGCGCGACGCGGGCATGGCAGCCACCCTCACGGGCGAGCACTACATCCGGAGCACCAACCAATGGAGCGACCCAACCACGCAGCTCTGGCTGTACAACCACGACGCGGAGGGCGACACAGACAGATTCCTTGACGCGCGGCTGGGCACAGAGGGTGGGCCGAAGTCGGGTGTGCAGGAGATGCGCGAGAAGGGGCTGCTAGTGTAGACGGACGTGGCATGCAGTGTCTGAAGGTAATAGTACGAGGTGTCGGTCTAACCGCCTATTCGGTGATGCCGACCGCTCGGCTTACGAGCTGCCCAATCTTATCCCCGGGATGTTATCCTCGGGAAACAGAACATGTCACTAGGCGCTGGGGCTACTGCGACTCAGCTCTCCGCTTATAAAGCTCAACACCCATCGCATGACTCGTCTCTCTCAGAGGACACATGACGCCTGCCCGGGCGACCAGTTGGTGATGACAAGGTTCGGTTTGATTGGCTCGGAGTCGCCGTTGGGCCGAGTTTGTTGTTGCCTGAGAATGCCGAAGTGGGCATGAATCCCCGATATCTCACACATCCAGAAGGTTCAAAAGCGCCAGGAGGACCGGGAGGACGCTGTTCCGTCTAGACATCCACCATGACCGCCACAACGTGCTCCTCTGCCGCCGCGGCGTTCCCCAAGCCCGTTTGGGTCCGCAGCGACGACTGGCACACTGCCGGCGAACCGTTCCGCATCGTCTCGGAGATGCCCGAGCAGTGCAACACATCGGGCTCGACCGTCATGGAGCGCCGGCTCAACATCATGGCCACGCCAAACCACCCCGTCGATGTGCTGCGGCGCACACTGTGCCTCGAGCCCCGTGGACACGCCGACATGTACGGCGGCTTCATTGTCCCTCCCAACGATGAGGGTGCGGCGTTTGGCGTCCTCTTCTGGCACAAGGACGGATTCTCCACGGCGTGCGGCCACGGCACCATTGCGCTCGGGTGCTGGGCTATCGCGACGGGGCGTGTCAAGCCCAAGCAGGCAGACGGTGTCACGGACGTCGTAATCGACGTGCCGTCCGGGCGTGTCGTCGCCGCCGTGCGCACCGAGGGTGGCATGCCCGTGAGCGCCGACTTTATCAACGTGCCCTCCTACCTCGTGGCCACGGGTATCAAGGTACCCGTCAGGAGCCGGGGCATCGACGTCGTCGCGGACCTGTCGTATGGTGGCGCGCTGTACGGGTACGTCGATGTCGCGGCGCTCGGCGTCAATGTCAAGCCCAGTGTGCACGACGAGTTTGTCACGTTGGGCCGGGAGATCAAGGCCGCGCTCAAGGCAACGGCCGCAGAGCATGGACACGATTACCTCTACGGCGTGTGCTTCTACGAGCCCCTCGCGGAAGAAGGCGGTGAGCTCCACCAGCGCAACGTCGTGGTCTACGCCGAGGGCGCGGTCGACCGGTCGCCGTGCGGCTCCGGAACTGCCGCGCGTGCCGCCATGCTGTTCGCGCAGGGCAAGCTCGGCGTGGGCAAGGGGCACCTGCACCACGCGTCGATCATCAACACACTCTTCGTCGCGTCGGTGGACTCTGAAGTGTCCAGCCCCACCAAGTTTCCGGCCTGCATCCCCCGGATCACTGGCATGGCGCACCTCATGGGCCGCAGCGAGTTCTACCTCGACAACACCGACCCCACGTTCCCCGGCTTCGTGTTCCGTCCGGAATAGATACATTGTACACTAGTTTTCCTATGCTACAGCTTACAGCACCCACGCGAACCACCGCTGCAGCCGCCCCTTGAGGCCAGGCTTATCGGGCTCCTCGTCATCGGTCGTGTACACGTCGGTGACGAGGTCCATCTCGTCGAGACGCACAAAGCGGGTGCGCTTGATCAACTTCCATGCCACGAACATGATCAGCATGATCGGCAGCTCGATGTAGAAGCTGACAAAGTCGACGGCGTTGAACGTTGGGCTGAAGCAGCTCCAGCCTTGCACAAGGACGAGGACCGAGCCGAGGATGACGCTGATCCACGGGCCCAAGGGGTAGGTCCAGTTCTTGAAGGGGAGGAGGTGGGTCTTGCCCTGCCGGTCGAGGGCGCGGCGGAAGCGGATGCTCGCAATGCCGATGCTGATCCAGCTCAGCTGGTTGCTCACGCCCACAAGGTTCTGGAGCCAGCTCCAGAGCTGCCCGGCCCCGATGAACGAACTGCCAAAGCACAGGCCAGCCACAAGGGCGGTCGCAATCGTCGCGATCCACGGAACGCGTTGGCCATTCAGCCGTGCAAAGAACCGCGGCGCGTGGCCCTCGCTGCCCAGGGTGTACAGCAGGCGCGCGCCAGCAAAGAGCGCGTGGTTGCCGGCGGAGAGTACCGAGGTCAGGATGACTGCGTTGATCACGCTGCCGGCCGCCTTGGCGCCAGTCATCTGGAACACGATCGTGAACGGCGAGGTCGCAGAGTTCTTCGTGTTGAGGTTCGGGTAGTCGTAAGGCACGTTCAGGCCGATGAGGAGGATGGAGAGGATGCTTAGGTCAGGAAGGGGCGGCGGCACGGACGCACTAGAACAGAAGGATGCGCCAGAAGACGTTCTTGACGACGCGGGGCATGTTCTTGGTCGGGTTCTTCGTCTCGCCAGCCGTGATGGCAATGCTCTCGGTGCCGCCGTACGCGAACGACGCGGTGACGAAGACAGAGGCGAAACCGCCAATACCACCGACAAACGGCGCTTCGCCCTTGTTGAAGATGCTGCCGCCGATGTAGCGGTGCTCGGTGTTACCGCCGCAGTTGACCGCAATGCCCATGAAGATGAACACGATGATCGTAATGACCTTGAGCAAGCTGAGCCAGTACTCGACCTCGCCGTAGACCTTGACAGCCAGCAGGTTGAGGCCCAGGAGCACAAACCAGAAGATCAGGCTCAGCGCCCAGCCGGGGAAGTTGTCTGTCCAGTACTCGAGGATGAGCTGCAGCGCAACGAGGTCGGACGCGGTCGACACAGCATCGTTGAACCAGTAGTTCCATGTAAGCTGAGATATGATAAGCGTGTATTGCAGCACCTTAACCCACTGCGAAACCATATGCGTCGTCGACGAAACGCCCGACAAACGTGCAGAAGGACCCAGCGACGGGGATGAACGCAGCCATCTCTCCCAGGCAGAGCATGGTCACAAAGACAATCCCACCGACGATAGCGTATGCGATGAGCATACTTGCCGGTCCGCCGGTCGCCAGACTCTTGCCCGTGCCGAGGAACAGCCCCGTGCCAATCGTGCCTCCGATGGCAATCTTGCCCGTCAGCAGTGCTAGACGCAAACCCACCATTTGAACCTGCCGAGCGCTGAGACTTCGGTGGAGGTTGTCCGAGCGCGCAAAGTGCGCCGCCTCTTCGGCGTGCACGGCGGGCGCCCCCTTCTCCTCCGAGTCCAGCGATGTGTGCTTCTCTGTTGGGGTCTGTGCGGGGTCCATCGTGTAGTGGGCGGTGAGTTGTGAGTAGGACGGCGAGGTGTCAAGAGGCCATGCCTATAAGCCGCCTGCCTGCTCCCAGCCCGACGGCGACGGCTGACTGTTACAGCACTGTGGAGCGCTAAATTGCGAGCAATGGCGATGGTGTGCTTGGATCGACGATTTGTTTATTTCTGTCCGCCGAGCCGCCGAACCTGGCCTCTACTCCAGCGCGGAGCCAGGGCCGTGCCTCACCCATTCCGTTCCAGCCGCCCGACTCCAACATTGCGCGGCACGGATGAAGATCGCACCGCCAACGTCACCGCACCATGAGATGAGCAAACACGCTTGGACTACACCACGGTGGCCTCCAAGTGTGGCTCAATGGCCTCCAAACGCGATAATGCGGCGAGGAGGGATTGGAAATGGAGCGAGAGGTGGTCTGGGGACCTCTGGTGAATGATGGTGACGCATGGGGCCATGTGAGACTCAGGGCCCGGCCAAGATCCGCCGCTAACCGCTGCTTCTCCCCTCCCAGTGCTCCAGTGCTCGTATCGAGCCGAGGCTGAGTGGTCTCAGGCAGAGGCGACGGGGCGCCAAAGGGAAGAAAGAGCCGCGTCAAGCGCGTGTCTCCTGTCGTGTGAGCATGCATGTGAGCGTGAAGGCGGCATGGATGCCACAACTGGAGCATCACCGTGCCGTGCAGATCATGCCCAGGCACCATCCAGGCCGGTGATGCTGCCACGTGACCAACGTGTCGCACACCAGTTGCCCAAGCCGTACTCTAGAGTTGAGAGGGCGAAGTGAAGTAATGTCAGTGAAGGGCAAGGCCTGGGAGTATTGGTGTAGCTCCCAGAGGTGCTGGAGCACCCCCTTGTCCGAATCTTTTTCCCAGAGTGAGAGGAGAGCCACAGTGGTCATCACGACTTCCTAGTCATCGCGGCAGGAAGGAAGGTATGGTGCCTTGTCGCCTCCCGAGGTACGGCACGAATTTCAGCATGTGTGCACAACTTCAACTGCTCACTCAGTTGACAGTGACGAGCTGTATCGAAGCGGAATGCGTGGTGGGCTGACAGTCAGCGACTGTCTTGTCTGTGCGGTTCCATGGGCCGGAACACAAGGCTGTGTCGCCAAGTTCGAGATACGCTGGGTGTCTCCGAGCGTGAGCACCCACCTCCAGCTTGGGGAGAGGTTTCCTCTTAGGCAGCGCATCCACAACGCCCTTGCCAGAGAGAAAAGGTCATCGCCGCCATCGGCACCATCGGCAGTCACTCCCAGTGGATCCCCCCATGACTGGAGCGATCCACAGCCTCATCGCGGTCACCGGGAAGTTGGTTGACGGGGATCGGAGAGATGCGGCAAAGCCGGCCGGAGGCCGGAGGGCGAACACATATGTGTCTCGACAGGTGGCGTTGCCAAGACTGGCACCCTTCACATGTGGACATGCTCCAAACGTCATCCATGCTCGTGTATGCTCGGTGATAAATTTGGTACCAGTCTACTGCCCAGTCGGTCGGCCGGGCGTGTAAACTGGCAAGCCCTGAAGGACGCGGAGAAGTGGACCGGCGGAGTAGAGCCGGCTCGGCGAGGGCGACATCTGACAAGCGACCCAACCCACAGCGCATCTCACTATCAGATTAGCTGTTCTCTCCCCGGGTCCGAGATCCGAGAGCGTGCGGGCTTGCGGGGTTCAGGGCGGAGACATGAGCGCTTGGCGCGCGCATTACATGCGAAGTCGCCGAGGTCGGACCGAGCACGCGACCCTGCGGCCTGCGGGGATTGGACCGGGAGACGGAGTTGTCAAATGATCGCCGCCGAAACCGGAGCGGAGTGGTGCGGGAGCGACCAAGCGACCAATGGCGAATGGCAGCGGTGGCGGCTCCGGTGCCAGGAAACCTTCTCAGGCGGCCATGCAGGCGGGCACCGAGTTTGTCGGCATGGGCCCACATGGCGACAATGTTGTAGCCAGTGTCGTCATGTACATACTGGTAGTGGGGGGAAGTGTGGCCCTGGTGTGGGGTTGTTCGTGCAGTGAGTCGCCCCCGAGGTTTAAGCGTCTGGCTCCAAGAGGGGCGCGCATGCATTGTACACTCTTGCAAAGCCCGAATACTGCACATACCGCTCAAACACTGGCTCATGCACAACCCGTGCGCACTGGAGCACACCAGCGAAGAAGAAGTCCGTGTTGCTGGGATGTTGTTCGAGGATGAAAGGGCCGTCGCCCGCCTCGAGAAGGTCGCTGAGCTCCTGGAGCTGGGGGCGCATAGCAGTCCACACCTCTTCCTCGCCACCCAGGAGATCCTCCAGTCGATGGCCCAGGGAGGCCTCCCTCGTGCTTCGGAAGTATTCCTGACAGCGCGGGGTTCCTGACAGCGCGGGGAGAGGATGCCGATCTCGCGCGGCATGACGGAGGCCATCTGGACGTGGGCAGCCGCCCGGGCCTTCTGCTCGATACGGGCGAGGTCGGAGTGGTGCGCGAGTGGGGGATCGGGATACTCCGCCTCTATGAATTGCGCGATAGGCACCGAATCCATGACTATGCTATCGCTGGGCAGGTGATGGATGGCGGGCACAGTGTACTTGGCGGCGCCCGGGAGGCTTGGTGTCAGTGTCCCGGGTGCTGTGCCCATTCATGGCGCTGGCCGAGCCCTACACCGGGGCTGGAGGCCCGATCACCAATGGACAAGGACGGTACTCTACTCTATGATGACTCACAGAAGCTCGATGGTTGGCGCAATGTCTGGGAGCTCGAGGAATGATGTGCGATACGGCACGCGCTTGTAGTTGAGCAGCAGGCGGATGCGCCACACCGCAGGCGAGAAGCAGCGCCCCCGAGTGCTCGCGAGGTCGTAAAGCACAACGACGTCGTCAGCCATGCTTGGCGTGAGCGATGAGGTGAGATACGGTGTCGCTCACAGGAGGACCTGGATGGAATCAAGACGATACGTAGCGAGCCAAGCCTCCAACGTCACTGTCGTGCATCACGTGAGGGTCATGCGGCATGCCCGCTGGGTCTGGACTGTTGGAGCAGGAACTTCGGGAGGATCACAGTCGCGCTGATGAGACGGGGACCTGCGGCGTCCTTCGGGAGCCTCGCACGGACTCCGACCGACGGGTGTGCGGGTCTGCGGCATGCTTAACGGCGGACGAGGGAGCAAGCACAGCTGACCAAGACGACAGACCGACAACAATACCGAGGTACAGTGGGTCGCGTACGTCGGCTAGACGGAGGACGCCGACTATCGGGGTCTGTTTCCGAGCGCAGGTTGCGGCATGGTGGCTGCGAGAGTGTGGGAAACACCCTGACTAGGTCCTGCGCAGCTTGCGCGGCCCATGTTGAGCGGGGATCGGGGGCACCGACGGCGGTAGCAGCGTACTTGTGACTGGGGAGGGTGGCGAAAAGCTCCTAGGTGGACATCGGCCGACCTTATCTGATAACGAGGTGATTGGCCAGATGAAACGCACCCCGCTGTCATCCCAACCTGCCACACTCGTCGCGTATGTCCTCTCCATCGACCTCTGCAGCATTTCAGCTGCGATGCAGTGCGTAGAGAGGGAACTACAGAAGAATTGCCGTGCATGCATACCACTCTAAACCGAGATCTGGCACGGCAAGGTGGCAAGCGGCGTACTCGAGACATCGGTAAC
>JAMALN010000354.1:0-58234 GCA_023630115.1 Cutaneotrichosporon sp. PK4640 | reverse complement strand
AAGAAGGACCAGACCGAGGACGAGTACGAGCGCTTCCTCGCTGGGTTGTAAGTATAGCATGTAGCCTGTCACACCACATCCGATGTGTGAGCTCGACTGACTACTGACCCACTCGCATCGGTAGGTTTGCTCACGACAGTACTCGACACGGACTACGATGCCGCTGACCGAATGACAATGCATAGCACGTTTGCGAGAGAGCCTACGCCACCACCAACCCCACACGATTACTCGGCATAGACAGCCGGCGGGCCAGAGTACGGGTCCACCTTGGTCTCGAGCGCGACCTGCTCCGGCCCCACCTCGGCGAGATACTCCTCGGGGGTAAGGATACGGAGCCAGCTGCGGTACGGCAGCTCGCCCGCGGGAGCGGAGGGGGCGAGGCCCAAGAAGGTCCGAATCCCCACCGCGCCACCCACGAGCGTCATCTTGCAAGGGCTCCACTGCCTCCTCGGCCCAGGGCCGGCGACGTGCCCCGGATCCTTGTCCTCGCCCGTGGGTCGGTGGAGGAGGTGCACAACCACCTCCTCGGGCGCGTTGCGGGTGATGTCCTCCCAGAACATGAGCTGGCGGCCCAGGCGCTCCAGCGTTCCCGGCCGGAGGAAGCCCGTGTACACCCTGGGGGCGAAGCGCATGGCCTTGGTGACGCGGCCCCCGGTGTGCGTCTCGACGACGGGAGCGTCCAAGTAGAACATGTGCGTGGTACCGTTGACTTCGACGCCCAGGAAGAAGGGGCGGTAGGCGCTGCTCCGCTCTGGCGCGATGATGCGCTGGACGGCCGCGACGCCGGTGACAGCAGCTTGGACTGCACTGGGCCGGGAGTAGAACGCGCGGGCCACGACGACGTGGGGATCCTCCCGCGTGTCGAGGACGCGGGCGGCGCGCACGCGCGCGGCGACGTAGGCGCGCGTCGGGGCGCGCGCCGCTGCGTCGTGCGCCTCGCGGCAGCGCCCGCACGCGGGGTAGTCGGGCGGGAGGGAGCAGATGTGGGGAGCGTGGGGGCGGCGGATCCACTCAAAGGCGAAGGGCGTGCCGATGGGCTGGACGGCGATCACGCGCGCGCTGGGGACGGAGACGTCGAGCACCCGGAGGTGGGCGAAGAGGCGCGCGTCGGCGGCGGCGCGCATGTCCCTGCTCGTGCGGCGGAGGGCCATGAGCGCCTCGGGGGGCGCGGAGGCGACGACGGCGTCGAGGATGTGCGGGAAGAACTGCGAGTCGATCATGGAGGGCGATGAGGCGGTGGCGAGATGGAACGCAAAAAATGCGCGTCTGCGCTGGTAAGTAGTGTACAATTCGTTCTGTGTTTGTGCGCTTCGTAAAAATAGCGTGTGTTGTTGCGGCTGGTGGTTGAACTCCGCCGCCCTTGTCCCCTCACATTCTAACTATCTAACTGTCTACGGGAGATATACGGCTGGCGGGCCGGAGTAGGGGTCAATCTTGGTCTCGAGGGCGACCTGTTCGGCGCCCACCTCGGCGAGATACTCCTGGGGCGTGACGAGGTGAATGTACCGGCCCCATGAGAGATTCCGCCCCTCAGAACACATGTCCGCCGCATCGAGCGCCGCATACAGCTCATCTTCCGATGCCGTGGGCGGGAGTTTCATCATTTGGCGAATCTCGGCGGCTCCGCCCACGATAATGACCACGAGGGGTTGGTCAAGAGGGCGGCGCTTCTCCAAGGGTTGGATGTCCCAGCGCCCTCCTTCCCCATGAAGGAGATGCACCGCCAGCAGGCCGTAGTGACCATCCAAGCCAATCGCAAAATGACTCCACAGGCAAAACATACAGCAGAACCCGGCGGACAGCTGGCCAGGCAAGGTGGAGAGGGAACGCGAGAGGCCGAGTGAAGTCCTCGTTGCAACCGTGAACGCTTCGGGGGGGACTATTCGCAAACCCTGCAAGCTCCCCACGTCGTCCAACCCCACGTCCACAGGAGTGATGAGGCGCGTTGTCTGCGGGCTCCCAGGTGGAGCGTGGAGATACTTCACGACAGTCTGCAAAAGCTTGCCGTCGCGTTTGCACTTGGGGTGGGGCACGTCAAGGACGCGTGCCTCGAGCACTTGCTGGTGGACGTACTCACGCATGGTGGCCTGCATCTGGGCATCCTCCAACATCGCGCTTCCATGGTTGCCGCCTTGGTCGGGAGAGGGCTCCACCCCTGGCTCGATGAGAGTGAGATCACCTTCCGCATCACAAGTGAACCGGAGCCACTCGTAGGTGTAAGTGGTACCAAAGGGCTGGACCGAGATGACAAGGATGGTGGGCCTCCGGTCGTAGACGATGTGGACGTGCTTGAAGAGGCGCGCATCCGCCGCGGCGCGGACGCCACGGCTGACTCCGCGGAGAGCGCGGAGTGACGCTGCCGACGCGAAAGCAACGACGGCTATGAGGAAGTGGGGGAAGGATTGGGCGTCGAGTGTGGACATGTGGATGGAGTGATCTTTTGGATGAGGTGTAGTGGATAGTGGACAAAGCAGCTGGCTTATATCGCCTGGATGGTTAGCAGCATTGGCCACAGGCGTCGGTGTTGCTCGCCCATGGTTGGGCTAAGACTGGGGCAGTGTGGCGACTCGTCAATGATGCGTACATCAATCACGGAGGCGCAGGAGCCCAGTTCGAAGCACCATTTGGGCTAATGGGCTGTCACGGTGCGGTACGGGCGATGGACCGCGGGGCGGCCAGATAAATCTTCCTGCGCCTCAAGAGCGACCTGCTCTGCCCCCACCTCTGCGAGGTACTTCTCGGGGATGAGGAAACAGAGGATTGAGCGCGATGGTAGATGGGGTTCGGCGAGGGCGTCGTAAAGTTCCTCGATAGATGCCCCGGGCGAGAGGGACACCATGCTGCGCATCTCAGCACCGCCACCGACGATGGTCATCTTGCAGGTGGGCCGAGTCCAACTCAATCCCCAAAATACGTCCTCGCAGCCCGGTTCTCCGTTCGGGGGCTGGGACTTGCACAGGAGATGGACAACCAGATCGTGTTTCGGCCAGATTCGACGGGGGACAAGCGCCCTCCAAAGCATGGATCCAGCCCACCCCTGCTGCCCGGGACTGCCCGCGCCCGTTCCGTGTCTCGAGGGGGTAGTGGCGCAGGTAGCTGAGGATGCGAGTCATGCCACTGCGGGACTGGAGCGCATGCGCCATGCCTTCCTCCATGTCGAAGAAGGCCAGGTCAAGAATGCTGCTGTTCGTACCCAGAACGCGGCTGTCGAGAAGAGCGCGCGTCTCGTGGTCGGCGAAGGACACTACGGCTTCCAGGTGTGGGGAAGGCCTGGGCGCAGAGCATACTGAGGGTGAGCTGTGGATGAAGGGTGGATGAAGATGATGTTAAAAGCGATGCCCTAGGCGTAAGTAGCGTTTTATGTCGAGTCAGGCAGGCGGGCAGGTGGCAAATGCATTCTCACAGGTTCCGCTCCGATCCTTTCCGCGTCGAGATTTAACACTTCCTTTGAGTACTGCGCCACCATAAATTGCGCTACGGGGGTGCATAATGGTATACATGGACGGCGGATTCCGCCGCTTCCAGAGCATTCTAGCATTCTATTTACTTGAGATATACAGCAGGGGCGCCAGTGGGGTCCTCCTGCGTCTCGAGCGCTACCTGCTCAGCCCCGACCTCCGCCAGATACTCCTCGGGAGTGAGGAACCGCATATACTCGTACCAGCAGCTCCTGCCGGTACCAGCCCTGTCACGGGAGTCAAGGTCGTCCCACAGCTCTTCGGGGCTTGCCGTTGGGGGCAGGCCTAGAGCCATCCTGATCGCCTCGCCGCCACCCACAATGGTGATCATCCGTGGGCGGTCGTCCGCAGATGTCAACGACCATCCCCAGGGCATGCTTCCCGGAGAACTGTTGTCACTGTGGAGCAAGTGCACAACAAGATGTTCGGGGGGAGGTCTGAATTTGTAGAGACGGGTAACCTGCGTCAAGAAGCAGTCCCGGAGGCCCCAGATAGGCCAAGTAAATCGCTCCCCGATGCGGCGCAGCTGTTCAGGACGCATTCGTGTGGCGTGCGATGTGTAGTGCAGCTCGAGTGTGTCAAGGTGTGGGGCTGGGGGGAAGCGATCGCCGCCCATGGTACGCAGCGTAGGGCGGTACGGCAGTGCCTCCAGCAGCTCGCGCACCTCGCAGGCGGCCCTGCCCGCGAACGGAAAGTCCAGAACGCGGGCGTTGCAGATGGCGCGGTGGATGTTTGCATTCGCCTCCCGCCGGCCGTTATCCACCCACTTCAGCCACTGAAAGGCGTACGTGGTGCCAACAGGGCGGACAGCGATAACGTAGTCCATGCCCTCGGTCGCCTCGCCGTCGTACGTCTCGACCAGCTCACAATGGTCGAAGAGCCGCGCGTCCGCTGCCTCCCAGAGTCCACGGCTTGCCGCCCGGAGAGTAGGGAGGGCCTCGAGTGGGGCGAGGGCGATGATAGCCGCCACGATGTGCGGGAATGCTTGAGCGTCGAGCATGGATAGAGATGTGAAGTGATGAAGTTGACGAGCAGGCTCACATCATCTTAAGGCTGATGGCGAGAGTACACGGTGGGGGGAGGGCCGACTATGGTTTTAAGAGTTAGTGGCGTCCATTTCGCATACGGAGAGTGGCTAGCCCAATTGTCCAAGTGAAACTGCGGCGCGGGGCGAAAAATGATTCGACTCAAGCATTTGCCACCCGATCTCCAGGCTTGCCCATCTCCACTGCTAGCAAAGTCTTGTCCTGAGATACCCACCCCAGATGACGTAGACTCTGTAGCCTGTGAGCATAGACAATGACCAGCACCTGCACGGCACCATCGAAGTGCTTGTAAGACGTAAACCGCGCGACGGCGCAATTCGCCGCCGCGCGGCCGTCGCGATCCACATATCCAACTTACATCACGCGGCGACCTCGAACCCCTCCTCCGCCTCTGTAGCAAGCTGCTGGCGTACACACGCCACAACCGTATCACGCACGCGCCCCACCCGCGCCTCCACCTCTGCCTCCGGCACCTCACCGCCAGGGCGGAGGAGCACGTCCATCCCGGCCGGGGTGAACAGCGTCTTGCCGAAATCTCGTCAGCACACCCCAACCAAGCCTCACAGATGAACATCCACTCAACCCCCTCCCGCGCCCCCCACCCCCGCACCCACCAGGTACTCGTCGCGACCGCGAGCCACCCGTCGCCGCGCCACGTCCACCCCGTCGGCGGGGCGGTGAGCCGCTCCGTGCCGCGCACGTGCGACGTCCCGGCGTTCCAGAACGAGGGCGTGAGGGCCGCGTACGCGACGTCCGAGTCCAGCGCGCGCGTGTCTGCGCCCGTGTCCGGGCGCCCCGTGTAGGTTATCGTCACGCCGCGCCGCGTCTGGTGTTAGTCGACCCCGGGGGGACGCGCCTTCCACATGGGGAGCGTGCTCCATGCCACGCGCCAGGTGCCGAGCATCCAGGCGCGGTCGAAGGCCGAGAGGGCAGGCGCACCGATCTCGTGGATCGTGATGGCGCCGTGAGAATCTGGCTGCGTGAGGGACATTGGGAGGTTGCTGCTGAACTCGAGGTCGAAACTCGGGATGAGATACGGTCAGTCACGTGACTGACGTCATCATGTTGTGGGGCACCGTTGTGGCATGTTGTCAACAACTCCCTCAACCCGCTGCCACTCGCTGCATCAATTGCCCTGCATGCCCTGCTTGGCGTTGGGTGTTGAGGAAGCATTTAGTGTCTACCAAGCAACCAGCTAGCAGCTAGCAGCTAGGGACTTGGTTTCTGTCTCCCAACAACCAGCACTGGCGCCATCGACGTATGTCTCTGCCACAGTCTACTTGTTTCATCACTTCCTCAGTATCTATGGAAGATACACGGCGGGTGCTCCCTTGTAGGGGTCGCGCCTCGTCTCCAGGGCAGCCTGAAGAGCGCCCACTTCGGCGGCATACTCGTCAGGCGTGAGGAACCGCAGCCACGAAAACGACTCGTCAGGTGTCCACACGTCATCCTGTTGCCCTCCGCGAGGAAGCAAATCTACTCGGTTCTTAATCGCGGCCCTAATAGCTGCCCCGAGATCCTCCTGCTCCGTAGGCGCGACTCCCAGAAAACGAGAGCAGGTCTCCAATCCTCCGACAACGGTAATGGGGGCAGTGATGTGAAGAGTAGTGGGCATGCTCGGGACAGCAGCCCGGAGAACGCCCATGATATCAATCCAGGTGAAGAATGTACCCGTGGAAAATGCAGTGAAAGGAGACGGCTGTAAATCCCGACTTCCAGTCTTTGCGATGACCCCTCCTTCAAGGATGTGGACGATGGCCGTCGTACAGAGGCCTGATGGAGTACTCGCTGTTTCGAGCAGATCAAACAGGTTGAACGCGGCTGGGTTCACTTCTTTGGCTAGCGATGATCGCGTTCCCTTTTGCGTACGCATCGACGTTGAATCGAACTTCCGCTTCAGCGCCTGTGTGGGCCCAAGCTCTCTGTCGAAGACGAAGTCAATCAACACCCTGGCGAACCCTGGAACAAGCAAGTCGCGATCGAAGTCGATGACGCGAGCGTGCCACGTGAGGTTCTTGACGAAGGCGCGCAAGCCTGCCTGAAGAGGCCAGTCTTCCGCCCTCCAGTTAACGCACTTGTTGCACGGGATGTTGTACACGACGTGAGTGAGGCAGTAGAGGTCCTCGGGCTTGTCGTTGCCGCGAAACCACTCGATGCGCGTCGTCGCCGAACCGTAGGGCCTGAGTGAGACGATAGCGCTGCCCCCCCAGAGGTGGCTCGTGACAACGAGATGATCGCTAAGCCGCGCGTCGCACTTGAAACGGATATCTCTCGATACGGCCCGGAGAGCGAGCAGGTTGTCCGGTGGGGTGGCGTTGATGACCTCCTCGATGATGTGAGGGAAAGCACTGGCGTCGATGGTGGTGGGCATTGTGGTTGGGAAAGTGTCGCAAGAGATGTGAGAAGACGTCGGTGTCGAAGGAGATGTGGGAAGATGGAAGCCAACAGATCGGCCGCAACGCATTCAAATATAGCAAATATCACGACGGCGTTGCGAAAACGCCGCAAGCAGGTGCTCGAGGCCTTGTGAACGCCTTTACGCACTCGACGCCCAGATTCAGTCAGCATTTTAGATCGGAATCGCCCATTAGCCAGGAGCACCAGATATTGCATCTCACAATCTAGGAAGGTACTCCGCTACGCAGTCCAACCATCCATCAAACCACTAGGGCACATACGTCGCCGGCGCTCCGGTATACGGATCCCGCCGTGTCTCGAGCGCAGCCTGCGTCTCGCCCACCTCCGTTGCGTACTGTTTGGGCGAGATGCACCGGAACGACTTGAAGTGCGATGGGGGGTGGAAGTGGGGGTACCTGCCGTTCTCGACGGGCTGCGACTCGGCCAGCCTCTTAATTGCCCTGAGCACATCCTCTTCTCCGGCGCACGTCGGGAGCGAGAGGGAGCGGCGTATCTCCTCCACGCCACCAACCAGAGTGATCTGCACTGCGCCTGGCTTGTCCTGGTAAAGCGGTGGGCAGCAGGGGACAGACTCGTCATAGATAAGGTGGAGAACGACTTCCTCTTTGATCCACGGGGCTTCCACCCACTCCATGAGCGTGTGAATGCTCAGAGGGGCAGAGGGGATGCGGATAGTATGAGTGAGGCGGTTGGAACCGAAAGTGGTGACGGGGATGTCAGCTCCCGGGGAACGGACCCGGCGATGAGTCTGGAGGTCACCACTCGCATTCTCGATGTGATCGGTGAGAGCCGTTATCTCCAAGAAGGTGAGCCCTGAGCCATCGAGGGTGTAGCGGTCCGGTTCTTCCATGACACGCGCAGCCTCGGCGACTTTCTGGGCGAGAGCACGGAGCGGTGCGCGTTCAGGTGTATGGGCGCCACCACGCTTTTCTGCACGAGAAATGTACCTTTCCAAGCGCGGACACAAGTCGATATGGTTGTATAGACATTCGGAGGGAGGCTTGTGCGACGGGGAGAAGTCGAGGCGAACCCACTCGAAGAAAAGTGTCGAGCCGACAGGCCGGACTGCGATGATGAAGTCAGTGCCGCTGCGGCGCGTGACGACGGCGAGGTGCTCGAACAGCCGGGCGTCGGCCTGCTTGTGCATGTGGCGACAGGTGGCGCGGAGGGTGAGCAGCGCATCCGGAGAGGCAAAGTCGAGGATCAAGTCCATCAGGTGAGGGAAGGCGAGGGCGTCGAGGACGGGCATGGTGGTGGGGCGGTGAGGTGATGTTGAGGTCGGATGGAAGATGTGTTGGGATGCGGGCTGAAATGTTGACCTCGCGATAGTTTCTCAGATCTCAGATACTGACGCTACGGTCAGTTTCGTGAATTGCGTTCTTTTCACACACTCTCCCTCATCCACTTTCAATGCATTGGGTTTTATTCTACGGACTTCTACGGAAGATACACGGCAGGCGCCCCCGTGTAAGGGTTCGCCTTCGTCTCAAGCGCGACCTGCGTCTCGCCCACCTCGGCCGCATACTCTTGCGGCGAGAGGAGCCGGAGCGATACAATCGTGGTGGGGAGATCGGCGCCGCACTCAAATCCAGCCGCGGCGTGCTGAGCATGTCCAGGGCACTGCTTGTGCCTCTCCTTCGCTGCGTCGAGATGCGCTCGAGTGGCACGCTCGACTGCAGCCACAAGGTCTTGCTGCTCCACGTCGACCGTAATACCAAGGGAGCGGCAGATCTCCTCCCTTCCTCCCACAATGGTGACACGCAGTGGGGCCACGAACATTACCGATGTGCCGCTGTAGAGCGTCCCTTCCCCTCCTAGGAGGTGGATGGTGACCTCGGTGTTACGCTTGCAATGACACCAGCCTCCCGTTGCGACCATCTGGCCGATATCGAGTTGGCCGTTGGTGTACGCGGCCAACGACAAGTGCTGACCCCGATACGTCTTGATCTCTGGGGGCTCCGAGACGCACCCCTGCACAGACAGGGTTCGCTGCAGCACCGAGGACTTACTTACAAAGGGCACCACCGCCGGTGCGGCAGCACGGACATAGGTTCGCCTCAGTTGGTAGTCACCCATGAACCAGACGTCGAAGACGCCGTACTAGGCATACGGCCCTGGACGTTTGCATGGAAGCGCATGCGATCCGGCGTGAAGTGTGGCACGTGTATGTGGCACCTGCTCGACGGGTCACAGTCATTGGGGCAGGCGATGGGCGTAACGTCGAACCTCAGTTGTGTGTCTCCGACTGGGGTGACGCAGGCCATGTATTCGAGCCCTGTGTGGCGAACCGTGAGGCCAACATGCTCGAAGAGGCGGTCGTCGGCTCTCTTGTGCAAGTCGCGGCAGGTGACGCGGAGGTTGAGGAGGGTCTTTGGCGACGCGTAGTCCAGGACCGAGTCGATGATATGAGGGTAGATCGAGGCGTCGAGGGCTGACATGGTGAAGTGGTTGATGCTGAGCGATGTTGGTGTTGAGCGATGTGGGAATGAATGAGCGAACGAAGAGTGTCTTCTTAAGTAGCTGATGCAGTGGTGTGTCATTTCGCGGGGGCAGAATCGTTGACTCGAGTAGTTGAGGCTTGCGGGGTGACGGGTGGCTTGCATTGATGGCTGAATGGCTGAGAAATGTCAGTAGCCTTTAGTTGAGTAGTTTGGGCTATTGGCTGCTATGTTGTGAGCGGCGAAACTTCCGCGGGCTCGATCTGTGTACGGCTTCAGTTGCTCCACTAGCTCCATGCTCTACTACCATGCAGATACTGTATCTATCCTACAACCTACCGCCGGGGCATGCCGCGGCCGCGGCCACGGAGCGCGCGCTGCGCGGCACCCCTGGGTGCGGGGGGCCCAGCCTGCTGCGCCTCGCTCTGGGGGTTGCGCACCGTCTCGTCGACCGAGAGGATGAGGCACGCGGCCTCGACGGCGCTGGACAGCGCGTTGGTCTTGACGAGCGCGGGCTCCCAGACAAAGCGCTTCATGTTGTCGGCAACGCCGTCATCGTCGTCGACGTCAACGCCGGCCCACGTGTCGTCGTGCGCGTGCCGCATGCGCAGCTTGTTGAGCACGTCGGTGGCGTCGAGGCCAGCGTTGTCGCAGATCTGGCGCGGGATAACCTCGAGCGCCTTGGCGACCGAGCCGATGATGAGCTGCTGCTTGCCGATGATGGTGCGCGAGAAGTGACGCAGGTACTTGGAGATCTCCATCTCGCAGGCGCCGCCGCCGGCCACGACCGAGTTGTTCTTCATCGTGCGCTTGACGATCATGATCGAATCGTGCAGCGAGCGCTCGACCTCGGCAATGAACTGCTCCGCGCCGCCACGCAGGATGAGCGTGCACGTCTTGGCCTCGGGGCACCCTTCGAAGATGTTGAAGCGCTCGCCACCGATCTGGCGCTCCTCGAACTTCTCGCACTTGCCCAGGTGGTGGGGCTCGATGTCGGACGTCGTGGACTGGATGGACCCACCGACAGCCTGCACCACACGCTTGAGGTCGTCACCGGCAACACGGCCTGCGCAGAAGATGTCGCGGTCGGCAAAGTACTGCGTCGCGAGGTCGCCAATGGGGAGCTTGGACAGCACGACCTTGGCACCGGTCTGGACGATCGCCTCGAGCTTGCGGTAGATGATCTGCCACTCGGCGTCGACAATCGCCTGGTACTCGGACACCTCGTTGACGCGGACCTCGGCGTTGTCCTTCTCGGCCTTGAGCTCGAGCTCGACGTTGAGACACAGGATCTTGGGGTCCGTGAACGACTTGGGCTGCTGCTCAAAGCCGGCGTACGAGAACGTCTTCTTGAACGCCACACCCTTGATGAGCTGCGAGTCCTGCATGCCACCGCCGGGCACCTTCTTGATGCCGATAAGCGACTCGTCGAGGTCCTCGGGGTCGAGCGAGGTGACGGCGTCGACGACCATCTTGGAGAAGAAGGGCATTTGGGAGTGGATGAGCTTGGAGGACATGGAGGTGGCAGCAGTCTTGAGGAGAAGGTCACGGAAGCGCCTGGCGGTCAGTAACAGCACAGCGAGCCTCATTCCCCGCTCTCAACATGAGCACTCACTCCGGGTCTGACTTGTCGATGGTGACGGCAATCTCGTTGATCTTCTTGATGGCGAGGTTGCGCGCCTCCCGCAGCCCCTTGATGATGACGTGAACTCCGACGCCCTCCTCGATGAACGGACGCACCTCCTTCAGGATCTCGGCGGCGCTGTCTGTCAGCCTGTGTCGGCGTTGCATGAGCTCACAGGAGGACGACCGAAGTGGTACCGTCGCCGACCTCGGCGTCCTGGGCGCGCGCAATGTCAACAAGCGTGCGCGCGGCGGGGTGCACAATGTCGAGGAGCTTGAGCAGTGTTGCGCCGTCGTCTGGCTGTCAGCTTGCCCTGGAATGACCCGCAGCAGACGCACTGGAGATGGTCGCGTTGCCGCGCTCGTCAACGATGAGCTTGTCCATTCCACGCGGGCCGAGGGTGGTGGCAATGGTCTGCGCGACGGCAAGGCAGGCCGAGATGTTGCTCAGCAGCTGCGGGGTGCCCTGCGACGAGTCGGTGCCCTCTGCCTGTCAGCTCACGCGCATCCGGGAGGTAATGTTGCCACCGAAGCGCGACACGTACCCCGAAGGAGGACCACGGTGGGTTGCTGCGGTCAGCTGCGGCTCGGGCTGCCGGGAGGACGTACCATGGAAGGAAGCCGGCCCTGCATGGGTGCTTCTTTTCTGACCGCGGGGAGTGCGAGGTCGAAGAGGGGGAAGGGGGAGGGGAGGGGAGGAGTTGGTGGACTAGATGGAGTTGTTGGATGAGTATGGAATCTTTCAGAGTGTTGCTGAACGTTGGCCACGACGCGCGCGTGCATCCAGGGCGATCAACCTAGCAACATTCGTCAGACACGTATATTCCCACGTGGCCGTACCAAGCGGAACCAAATCAATCACCCTCCCACACCCCCACGGTGGACAGTGCGAGGTCCTGGGTCGTGACGTTGGTGGTCACCGTGGTCGTCACCATCACCTGCCATCGCCTTCAGCCCATCCTCCATCAACACCAACCATGTACGACACCTGCCCGCCATGGGCACCATTCTTCGGGTACGCCGTCTCCGCTGGATCCCTGCTGACCCCAGCTTCGCCGGTGTCGCTAGCGCTGTGCGTCCACAACCAGTACCACGGGACGGGCATTAGCTTACCACAGATGATCTTCACGACCATCGGCGCGGCGTACGGCACCGCCAAGGCCGGCATCGGAATCGCGGGTGTGGGACAGTTCAAGTGAGCTGTGGTCTGCGTACGGTTAGCTGACGCCAGGCCCGAGCTGGTCATGAAGGTGCGCGCGCTTCCCGAGACATGCTGACCTTCCCCAGTCGCTCATCCCTGTTGTTGTGAGTCCGCTCTCTGACCCCTGTCCCAGCTGACTCCAGATGTCTGGTAGTGCGTACTGCTCTCGGCGACCCGGTACTCCACAGTCTAACCACAGTTATCGCCGTGTACGGCCTCGTCGTCGCCGTCCTGATCTCTGGCGGGAGTGAGTGGGCGTGACGCGCGCGACTGACGGCAGTCTCCCCCACCGAGCCGTACGGGCTGTACGACGGGTTCATCCACCTCGCAGCAGGCCTGGGTATGTGCTATATTGGCGTATACGTTCAGGACTAACGGCAGCGTGTGGTGTCACGGGTCTCGCGGCGGGGTACGCGATCGGCATTGTCGGCGACGCGTGCGTCCGCGCGTACATCCACGAGTCGCGCGTCTTCGTCTCCATGGTCCTCATCCTTATCTTCGCGTACGTCAACCGTGTGCACTATGGAATCAGCTGACCCCAGCGAGGTCCTCGGCCTGTATGGCCTCATTGTGGCCCTCATCCTCAACGCCAACGTGCCTTCGCCCTCGCTCTGCATCAAGGCGTAGTCCAGTAACCCCGTAGAATATGCAACAGCATCAGATATGACTGGGGTAGAGAGACATCTAACATACAACTAACTCATACAACACTTGTGGTCCTCTACTGTTGGACCTCGGGGACGTCGGGGAGGGTGAAGACGCCGCGCATCTCGTCGCTCTGGTCGCCGGACATGATATCGGCGCCGATGCCGCCGACGCCCGAGCTGCCCTCGACGCCGAGACTGGACCCGACGACGTCGAGCAGACTCTGGCCGTCCTGGTACGACCAGTACTCGCCGCCATCCTGGACGGGCTGGCGCGCAACGGCGGCCGCGACCTGCTGCCCGAGCGCGACGTCGATGGGCGCCTCGTACTCGTCCTCCTTGTACTCGTACTCCTCGCCCGCCTCGCGCTTCTGCTCCTCCTCCTGCTGGCGGATCTTCTCCGCGAACATGGCGCGGTTCTTCTTGAGGCGCATCTCGCGCACGAGGCCGATGCCGGGGTACTTGCGCGGGCGCCCGCGCTTGCGCTGTATCCCGAGCTCCTTCTCCTGCTGTCTCCGCTGCATCTCCGCGAGCTCCTCTTCTGTGCGGATCTTGGGCGGGCGCCCGCGCTTGCGCTTCGGCGGTGGCGGAGCTGGGGGCGGCGCGCCGGGCTTGGGCTTGTTCTTGGATCCCTTGGGCCGCCCGCGCCCGCGCTTTACCGGCACCTCGGTCTCGTCCAGCGGGAGGACGAGGTTCGAGGGACTCTGCGGAAAGTTGGTGTTGAAGATGGCATTGTACGAGTTCATGAGCCCGTGGTGCGTAAAGTCCTCGAGTGTGGTCTGGAGGGTATGCTGCAGGCGCTCGCGGTCGATACGCTCGCGCTCCTCGTCCCCGATCGGGTGGTGCGACTGCTGTCAGCTGAATCCCCTTATTCCAGCTCACCTGCTGCGCGTTGGTGAGCGAGTTGACGATCTCGCGGAGGGCCGGGTCAATCCCGTCGTCATCGATCGCAATGTGCTCGTCCTGCCCTCCGTCGTCGCCCAGGAGGCCATCCGGATGTCCCGCATCCGCGACCTCCTGCGATGCCGCCTCCATGGCTAGGTCGCGCTCGAGGTCCTCGACTCGGCCACGCTGAACATCGTGGACGACGGACTCGATGGCGAAGAGCTGGGGATCGATGGGGGCGGACGCCGATGCGCCTGAAAGAGCGAGGAGGCTTGGGTCGAGCTCGCCTGCTGCAGCGAAGACGGCCAAGCTGGCACTCGCGTCGGCGAAGGCACGACTTGATGCGAGGTCGTGACCCAGCTTTGGTGGCATTGGGGTGGACGTCAAAGGTGGAGGGACAGCAAGGGGGTTGGGAGAAAAGAGTGAAAAACATGCAAAGGAAGACAACTCACAGTGGATGGCCGCTAGCTGCCAAACGGAAGCATTTGGGATGCCTACGAGTCCCACTCGCCACGTGGCCATGAGTCAATAGGCGTGTGAAACGCAGTTGGCGCGCGGGCGCGCAGTGTACGACAGCGCGCAGCAACCGCGCACCAACAAGGAGCAAGGAACGCGACCCGCTCATGCCGCTCAACGCCGTTGTTGTCACCTAACCCTCACCCATCCACTACCCACACCCTCCCCCCACCCCCGCATCCATCCACCACCATGCCGCCACGCTCGCGGCGTTCAAACGCCAAAGCGTCTCCAGCGCGTCCTTCGCGCAGCCGCGTCGTCAAGGATGAGCCAGAAACGCCCAGGACCGAGGCCGACGAGGACGAGCAGATGCACGACGACGAGGACGACATGCCAGGTCCGTCGCGTCGCGGAAGCTCGCGCAAGCCCAAAGTTACCAAGCGGCGAGTCAAGACCGAGTCGGATTCGGACGACGAGGTTGTCTCCAAGTCCAATCGCAGACGGAGCACCAAGCAGGTGTCGTATAGAGAGATTCCCGTCGAGGAGGTCGCGCCGGAAGAGTCGGATGACGACGACGACGATGACGACGATGACGACGATGAGGATGGTGAGCTAAACGAGGTGTACTGTAAGCTGACGACAGACGAGCCCGTTGTTGCTACGCCGCGCCGCCGCGGACGCCCACCAAAGGACAAGGACGGCGGTGACAAACCGTACAAGCGCGAGCCCGGAACTGGGAGCGGCAGGGGCGGGTTCAGCATCAAGGGCGCGGCGGCAGCGGCTGCACGCGCGCGCTGGGACAAGGTGCGCAGAGAAAAAGCGGAGCGCGGCGAGGACCCCGACGCTCCGAAGCAGCGCACATCCGCGCCGATCAAGAAGGACCCGCGCGGCGCGCTCGAGAACGTCATCAAGGGCCAGGTGTACACGATCAAGGGTGTCGAGTACACGGCCGGCGAGGACGAGCTCATCCTCCCCGAGAACGACAAGGGCAACACCAAGGTCGACAGTGAGGGGCGCCTGCTCGGCGGGCGCGAGTACAAGCTTGTAACCTTCACCTCGGCATCGCGCGGCAGCCCGAATCGCGTGTACGCGTTGACGATTGACGCTGCCCGCGCGTGTGGGTATACGGACTCGCTGGCGTTCCTGCGCCGCTGCCCGCAGCTTGTCAAGCTGTCGTGCAACCCCGACGAGCGCGAGATGCTCATCAACGTGGGCCGCATCACGGGCAACCTCAAGCACCGCGCAGTGACGATGGTGGCGATGCGCAACGTGTTCAAGCTCATGGGCGCGAGGCTAGTCAAGCACGGCAAGTGGGTCGACGACGACTACGACGAGGACCGCGCGGTGGTCGACTGCGAGTCGAACGGTTGGACGCCCCATGGGCCAGTGCTCGACGAGGAGTTGGCCGTGAACCAGTACCCCTCGGCGGGCGGTCCAGGGCGCCCGGCAGCGAACGCGGGCATCCTCGCCGACGCCATGGCGAGCAAGTCGTCTCTCGGATCGTGGTACAACGTGGGCGGTTTCACAACACAGTTTGGCGGCAACGGCGCCGACCCCTGGAGCGACCACCACGCTAAGCGTGGCAAGTTACGCCAGCTGGGCGTGACGGAGGAGGACTGGATCCTGCGCACGGCTGAGGACGCGAGGCGCATCGACGAGACGATGCGCGGGTACCGCGAGGAGCGCCTCAACGCGCTCGAGGGCGACGATGCGCTCCGCGGATGGCAGTACGTCGCCGAGCAGCGCGCAGCCGGCGAGATCAAGGAGGAGAAGGAGGAGCCTAAGCATCCGCTCGCGAACGAGATCACGGCCGAGCCGCCAAGCGAGCCATTGAGTCCCGCGCCGCCCGAGAACCCCACCTCTGAGGCACTGGGAGAGCTCAACAAGCTTCCCGAGGTGGACAAGACGCCCGGCGGCAAGGTTGTGTTCGAGACGGACAGCGTGACCAAGTATGGGCGGCTGAAGATGGAGAAGTGGGTCCCGGGGACCGTGTATGCTGCCTACGAGGTGAGTCGAAATCATCCTGCTTCAGCTGACGCCCAGCCCCACACGCAGATGCCCCATGTGCCGCTGCGCACGCAGCCGACCTCGGGCCACGAGGACCGCCTGTCGTTCGAGCCGTGGATCGGGCTCAACGGGTCAGCCAAGCCGGCGCTGCTGCCTGGCTTCTCGTCCGTGGAGGTCGTCTTCGACCCCTCGGCGCCGGCGGATGACTCGTTCTTGGCCTTCGGCGACGGCATCCGCGGACCGGACGCGCTCAAGCGTCGCCGTGCGCTCATCGAGGAGGCCGAGGCATGGGAGCGGGATGCGCGTGCCAAGCGCCGCCGTTCGACGGCCGCCTCGGCTACGCCGGCGTCTTAGTCCCGCCTCGCCTCCGGCACAACTGTCCTTAAGATTAGGCAGATACACATAGTAGCATGCATACAACCGTTGTACTCTACTTGCCCTGGAAGACGGGCTTGCGCTTCTCGGCAAAGGCGCGGAGACCCTCGAGACGGTCCTCGGTCTCGAGGAGGGTGTTGTAGGCCGCGCGCTCGTTCTTGATGCCCTGCTCGATAGGGGTGCCGGGCGCGCTCTTGATCGCCTGCTTGGCGGCGCGGAGGGAGAGGGGGGCAGACGTGAGCATGAGCTTGGAGAGGTCCACAGCGGCCTCAAGCGCGCTCTGTCCGTCCTTGGCCAGGACGTCGATGAGGCCTGGGGTCAGCACTGTCAACGCAAACAACCTACCGAGGCGGAGAGCCTCCTCAACACCAACCCTGCGGCCAGTAAAGATGAGCTCCATGGCCTTGCTCTTCCCCAGGAGGTGGGTCATGCGCTGCGTCCCCCCCGCGCCGGGGATGATGCCGAGCTTGGTCTCGGGGAGGGCAAAGCTCGTCTCCTTCTGCCCAGTGCGGAGATCACACCCGAGGGCGAGCTCGGTGCCGCCGCCGAGTGCGGGTCCGGGCACAGCGGCGATAGTGGGGAGGGGGAGAGCCTCGAGCTCCGAGACCATGGCGTTGAGGTCGTCGAGGAAGCGCGCGACCTCGGGCTGGCTCATGCCCTTGCGCTCGCGGAGGTCTGCGCCGGCGCAGAACACGGGGCCCAGGGAGTGGAGGATGGCGACGCGGGCATTCGACGTGGACAGGCGGGAGATGTAGTCGCGCAGCTCGTCGACCATCTGGCGGGAGAGGGCGTTGCGCGCGTCGGGGCGGTTCAGGACGATGACCTGGATGCCGTCGAGGTCGGCGGCGTCGCCGAGGCCCAGCTCGGAGGCAGGCTTGAGGAGGGCGTGCTGCTGCGCGGCGGCCGAGTAGGCGCGGGCGAGGGAGGGAAGGCGGCGGGGGAGGGCGCGGACGAGCATGGCGGTACGAGATGGGGAGCAGCTGGAGCCGAGAGAGGATGCATGTCACCTTAAGTATAGTCCGGCTATACCTCTGGAGGAGCGGGGTACGAGCGGAACATGGCGGCATGCAACAGGCGAGCTCGGCACTCGGCATCCTCTCTTGCCGGATCAACGCATCCTTTGGGTCGTGCCTGGAAACGTGGAGGACCCATCACGTGACTGCCACGAGTGCCACATCGGGGTCGGCCCAAATTGTGAATAACGCCGTGAATCAGTTTCGCCGCCAGAGCCCCTGCGGCCGGCTGGGGGGTGGTGGGTTAGACGGATGGTTTGGCCACTGTTGGACTCTCAACCGTCAACGACCCGATCCGACCACCGTGAGTGCTCACGACAGCGACACAGGCAGCGACGACGGCACTCGGGCTGGGACATCGACTGCGACCGCGCACATCGACCGCGGCACCTCGCGCGCGCAGAGCAGAGCAGGGAGTGGGAAGGATGGGGGGTCACTGGGAGGCGAAAGTTTCGAGGAGGGATGGGGAGCAAGCGCGCGACGACGGCGAGCGAAAGTTTGTCGGCGGCGCGCGCTGCTCTGGCGGGGAGTGCTGGTGGGACAGGCGGAGGCACTCTGCGCGCGCGACCACTTCTTGCCCCTCGACATTCCCCTCCCAACTTTCCTCGCCCGACACATCCCCTTTCTCGACCCACCCGTTCTCGCCCATCGCGCGTCCTCTCACCCACGCCGTCGACGCGCTGCCTGCGTCGCTGTCTACGCAACCCCCGGATCAAAACTAACCCTCCAGATGCAGATCTTCGTCAAGACTCTGACGGGTAAGACCATCACCCTCGAGGTCGAGTCCTCGGACACCATCGACAACGTCAAGTCCAAGATCCAGGACAAGGAGGGCATCCCCCCCGACCAGCAGCGTCTCATCTTCGCTGGCAAGCAGCTCGAGGACGGCCGCACCCTTTCGGACTACAGTGAGTCGCGGCGGGCCGGGCAGCTTGGATTCTCTGGATTGCAAACTAACCCCAGACATCCAGAAGGAGTCGACCCTCCACCTCGTCCTCCGCCTCCGTGGCGGTATCATTGAGCCCTCGCTCAAGGTGCTTGCGTCCAAGTACAACTGCGACAAGCAGATCTGCCGCAAGTGCTACGCCCGCCTCCCTCCCCGTGCGACCAACTGCCGCAAGAAGAAGTGCGGCCACACCTCGCAGCTCCGCCCCAAGAAGAAGCTCAAGAACTAAGATGGGTCTTCAGGGGCTTTGGTGCCGCGAGGGGTATCTCTAGCCCGATGTATTCTTCTCTCGCCAGTAGACGAAGCGCGGTGCGCTGGAGCGGGGGGAGGGGACGAGTGCGTGCGAGTGGGAGGGCGAGCCGTCATGTGGATGTCTCTTGGATTGGATGAGGAGGGCGACGTGGGCGAGAACGCGCAGTCAGTGAATGGGGCGAGTCTGGCGTGGTGAATGCGCGTAGTGAATAGGCGCGTCGAGCTCGCTCTGCTGGCGTGAGCCTTGTCTGGGTCGGGGGCGAAAGAGTGTCATGATTCTCCATCACAGGGAACGGATGAGTGAGCTCTAGTACTCGGGTCGCATGTACGCCACTGAGACCCACCTCCCACAGCTCATCTCTGAACTTGCGCACGCGTCCCATGTCGTCAGCCTAAGCACCCGCGTCTGCGTTCAGCAAACCCCTCACCTCAGCAATCTTGTCTCCCGAGCGGAAGCAAATCTCCGGTGGAGGTCCACCAACCACTCGAACTGCGACATCTCAACAACAGCCCATCTCCCTCAACTACGTGACATGGAAGAAGAACGGGAACACGACCTGTCCCACATCCACTGGTGAGCCGGCCCTTGCGCGGGGTGGTCGGGCCGAGCGCCGCACCCTCTCTCTCCATCTCTCCCTCAGCCGCTGGCCCCTCCGCCCTTCCGCGCTGACCCCAGGCAATGGCCCGAGGCCATCGCGGCCAACCCTGCGCGCTCGCTCGCCAACGCCGACCTCGCGATGGACTACTTTGCCTACTCGCCCTTCTTCGACCCGCAGTCCAATAACAACCAGTTACGCACGCAGTACCGCATAGACCAGCCCAGCTACGGCAGCGCCGAGGAGAAGATGTGAGTTGTGAGGGGGAAGAGGGGGAAGAGAGGAGGGGTTTCGACTGTGTCGCTCAGCGGGATTCTCGCTGCGGCCGGCGAGCGCCGGGGCCACGCAACGGCGCACGCGCGGGCGCCAACCCCACTCTCCGCGGGTTGTCGTCCCGCTCACTTCCACCCACGCGCGTACGCACCGGTAGCTGACCCAAGCCACCTCCTCGGCCTGACCACCGGCTTCGAGTACGTCGTCGCGCACGCACGCCCACCCGACCTGTTCGTCATCCACCGCCGCCCCGTCACGGGCAGGGGCACGCGCGGAGCACCGACGCACGCCTACTTCATCCTGCAGGAGAAGATCTACATGTCGCCAAACCTGCATACGGTGGTGCGGACGCGCTTGGGGAACGTCAACTCGCTGCTGGAGCGCACGCTGGGCATGCTCGAGGCCGCGAGGCCGCCCGCCAACCCGCGCGCGGCGAGGGTGTGGATCGCAGGCGAGAGCAAGAAGGAGGAGGAGGATGTGGAGATGAAGGACGAGGAGAAGAAGGACGAGAAGGAGGGCCAGAAGGAGAGCCAGAAGAACGACAAGAAGAAGGACGAGGTGGCCCCGCCCGACTGGCACCTCTTTAATGCGCTCGCGGCGACGCGCGCCGCGCTGCCGGGGCTCAATACCCTCGCGTCGAGCGCGCGGCCACAACACGACGCCGCGGCAGAGGCCAAGACACTCGAGGCGCTTGCGGCCGCCACCGTCCGGCCCAACGCACCCAACGCCAACGCCCCACCAGCCCAGCCCACGCCGATGGGCACGCCGCTCGGCGGGTTCGCGGCCCTCTCCCCTCTCCAGAACCAGGGCACGCCGAGCTTTACCCCGCGCCCGCGCCTCGGCTCGCTCTCCCTCATGGGTGGGCTGAGTCGCCCAGGGTCGACGTTCGCGCCGAGCGTGGCTGCAGACTCGCCCAAACTCTAACAGTGACATGTATGTATTCATTCTAGATCCGGAGCATGGCGACAAGCTCAGATGGTGTGAACGCCCACGACGACACCGTTCATACAGATGTCGATGCCGCCCGCGTAGCGCTCGCGAGCCCAGTCGTCCATGGTCGTCAACCACTTGGACGCGGGCATGTTGGGGCCGCGGCGCGGCGCCGTACCAGGGACCATCTGGTTGAGGTCCGGGGTGAGCTCACTTCAAGGATACGGCGGCAGCTCCGCCACGCCTACTCACCCATCGCGCTCCAGTGGAGGTGGAACGGCTCATTGTCCTTGAGACGCATGATCAGCTCGAGCTCCATGACGTGCTCGTCGACCGACGCCGCCGCCTTGATGTGGTGGCGCTTGCGGCCGTGCGGCGGCTCAAAGTCAAAGCTCCAGTCGACGAGGTCGGCGTCAAACGACAGCGCGGGCCACACGAGCCCCGCGTGCTCCGTCTTGATGTGGATGCGGGTGTGGCCCTCGTCCGTCTTCTCGCGGGTGTGCTCGATCTTGATCTCCGGCCAGTCAAAGTCCGACTTGGGGAGCGCAAACTTGAACGTCTCGAGGAAGCTGCTGACTGGGTAGAGCACGTCCCAGTCCGCGTTGTCGTCGGTCTGCTCGGTGGGGATGAGCTCGGCGCCGTTGCCGAACTGGTCATAGATGTCCTTCATGACGGCGCTGTTGCGGCCCGTGTCCATGAATGCGATGTGCGCAACCTCCTCACCAGAGGTGTGGTTGAACGTGTACTGCACACCCAGGCGCTTGGGGTGCATGAAGTCGTACGGCGACCAGAGGGGCGACGCGAAGAGCGCGCCAACGCTAACTGTGATGATGACCAGGGCGACGAGCACCTTGCGCTGGGTGGCGCGCGAGACACGCGAGAAGAGTGGCGAGATGACCGGGAAGAAGACAAGCGTGCACACCGAGGTTATGATGGCGATGATGTGCTCGACGGGTGCGTCCTTGCCCATGCGACCAGTGAGGGGCACGAAGATGTCAAGGGTCTGAGTTAGCAATGGCTGGTGACAGTACGAACAGTGGTGTACGCCTCCATGGCGAGCGCCACAAGGAGGATGAGAGGGACGATGTAGGCGGTGAAGAAGGGGAGCGCACGGTTGCGGCCACCGAACACAAGGCTGCGTGCCTCAGTCGCAAACGCGCCGACGAGGACGGTGCAAGCTATACCCGCGAAGAGGTAGGCGGAGCGGACGCGGAACGCCTGGAGGATAAGCATCCACGCCGCGAGCGACACGAGCTGCGAGTAGTAGTGCGCGTGCTCCAGGAAGATGCGGTGCGCGGGCGAGATGAGAGCCGACAGAGCGTGCTGAGTCGCGAGGTGACCAAGGATGCTGGCGGGGCCATACAGCGCGACGGGGAGGCCCTCGTGCGAGAACCTGATGTCAGCTAGAGCCAAGGGGGCTTGGAAGCTCACCAGCCCATCTGCTTGCCGGAGGCGGACATGACAAACGCCACAAGGTTGGCAGTCAGAAGGCCCCCCGCGAGGCCGAGCGGCGCGCCGATGAGGGCGATGCCAAAGGCGCGCCCGCGCTCGCGGCGGATGTTGGCGAGAGTGATGGCGCCAATGATTGAGGTGATGATAATGTACGCCTTGTCGGCGTTCTTCATCGTCCACGAGAAGAAGACGCGATCGTAAAGCGACATGTACACGACGTCGGGGGGCGACCACTCGTCCGCGGCGCCGAGGGGTGACCCGGGCGAGAGGAGGTAGTCGACGATCGCCATGGCGTTGGACGTAAAGTGCTGGCTCGTGCCGACCTCGATGAACTTTGTGCTGTCCTTGCGCGTGTGGTAGAAGTAGCTGTGGCCGACGACGGCCATGTCGAGGCCCGAGACGTTAAGGTACTCCTCAAACTGCCCAAAGTCGGTGTCGGAGAGAATGATGCCGCTCGAGAAGACGTCGGCGGCAATCACCGTGCCGCGGGGAAAGGGGGCGTGCGAGAACGCGTCGATCATCTCCTGGCTAGTCGCCTGGAAGAGAAGGGCGCCGCCCGTCGTTCCAGCCGCCTCGAGGTTGAACATGGCGCGCACCCTGTTGTCAGCCACGTCGCGCCGGTTACTCACTCGGCAGCAGTAGGGTGCTGGGTCGAGTACAGGTGCGAGCCGTCCTGGAGCGTCTCTTCACCACCGTTCCACACTGCGGTGAGTAACCTCCGACAACGTCCAGGCACATGACTCACTGAAGATGACTGAGTTGTCAAAGGGCTCGTTGCGGTCGACGAGCACACGCGCGACGTCTAGCATAACACCGACACCCATGCCGTCACTGCGGTTAGCTTCGGCAGTAGGGAGAGTTCACTCAGCGGCACCTGGGGAAGGCAAGGTGGAGTCAATGTGCGAGCCGAGGAGGATGGCGTCCTTCTTGAGAGTGCGGGGCGTGATGGGCTTCTTGGCGCGAATCTGGAGAACAACATTGCGAATGCCAGCATAGACCTTGAGCACGTCGTGCCCCATAATCGAGAACCTGTCGTCAGCACTCGCCTCGCCCGACATACTCGTGATACCCATTACCGCGCTGGATCCAGACGTCGCAGTCGAGCACGCCGTTGGCCTTGCACCGCTCCTCGATCTTGCGCACCTCGGCGATCACGTACTCCTCGCCGCCGACAGCCTCCTCCGTTCCGACGGTACGGTACCCGATGTCCTCGAGGGCCTGGATGTGGCCGATTACGATCTCTTCGCTCGGCTGGGGGCGACCCTCTGTGTCTCTGCGGGGTCAGCGGCGTCCGCCGGGCCACGTACACTGGGGGCTGGGGCGCGGGGAGGGCGTAGTGCAGCTTGCTCAGGAGGTAGGGGAGGAGGACGACGACGGGGAGCAAGAGGAGCCATGGGGTGCGCTCGCGGGGCCGCCGCTCGGGCTGGGCCTTGGACCGGCCTTGTTGGCCACTGCCGGAGGCCATGGTGGATGCGATGGGGGGGAAGGTGATGTGGCCGGGGTCAAGGAGAGGAGTGTGCAGCGCAAAGATCAAGAGATCGACGAGGGATAGGTCGTCGTGTGCAGTGCGTTGCTATTGCCGTGTTGTGAGTGGATGTTGATGGCGAGAAAGAGGAGAGACGAGGACGTGACAGCATGACAGCACTCGTCGTCGTTCCCCGCTGTCTGTCTGGTCGTTCGTTCGCTGGCTGGGACTAAGTTCGGCCCCCGCTTTCTTCGCTCCGCCGCCCCCAACGTCATCACACTCGCCCCTATTAGCATTCCAGGCACCTTATCCTAATCATCCGCACACAACGGCTAATAACCCCGTTCCTGACTTCGAGGTCCAAGAGATCTGAAATTTCGTTTGTCTGGCACGCTCTCAACAACACTCTCAACCCCCCACGCCCCCACCCTCGCCAGCGACCAGGCAGCCCTCGGCATACCTCACGCCCCGCTCCACACGTTCCACAACGACCACACGCTGACCCGCTGCATGCGCCTCCTCGCCAGCGCAGGCCAGCTCCGTAAAGTCATGGACCGCTACTCCGAGCTCTCGCGCGAGCAGCTCATCGCCCGCCTCTACGCCTTCGAGAAGCACGGTCCCCCGTCGGCCGCCACCGTCGCCGCGGCCGCCTCCGCCGCCGCTGAGTCCGCCACCAAAATCCAGCCGCTCAAGGTGAGGAATAAGAAGCGCAAGGACGAGAGCAAGCCGTTTGTTTTCGGCTCTCACCCAACGAGGCATGTCGCGTTCCTCGTCGCGTACCATGGCTGGCCGTACTCTGGCCTGGCGCTCCAGCCGACGAGCGCGTTCGACACCGTCGAGGGCGAGCTTATGAAGGCGCTCGAGAAGTGCCGTCTCATCGAGGCCGGCAAGGGATGGGAGGGGTGCGAGTTCACCCGCTGTGGGCGGACGGACCGCGGCGTCAGCGGCGAGGGCCAGGTGCTGAGCATGTGGGTCCGGAGTAACCGCAAGGAGGGGGACGGCGGGCCGGATCTTGGGGACGCGTGGCGCCCCCCGACCGAGGAGAAGCCGCCCAAGCCCGCGGCAGAGGGGGAAGCCGAGGCCGAGGCCGAGCTTGAGGCTGAGGGGTCCGAGGCGCCGAAGAAGAAGGCGAAGGAGCCCAAGCCCCAGCCCATGGCCGAGCCCGCCGAGATCGCGTACCCCCGCCTCCTGAACGGCGTCCTCCCCCCCTCGATCCGCATTCTCGCTTGGTCGCCCGTCGCCGCCGACTTCAACTCGCGCTTCTCGACCGAGTACAGGCACTACAAGTACTCGTTCCACCAGCACGCGATCCACGGCCGCCCGCCACTCGACCTGCAGCGCATGGAGGAGGGCGCGGCGCTCCTCCTGGGCGAGCACGACTTCCGCAACCTCTGCAAGCTCGACGGCAGCAAGCAGATCCAGAACCACTCGCGGCGCGTCATCAAGGCCTGGTTTGAGCCCGGCCCGCTGCCCGACCAGATCGTGTTCAATCTCATCGGCACGGCCTTCCTGTGGCACCAGGTGCGGCACATCATCGCCGTGCTGTTCCTGATCGGGTCGGGGCTCGAGCAGCCCTCCCTCATCTCGGACCTCCTGGACGTGGAGCGCTTCCCGGGCAAGCCGGGGTACAACATGGGGCACCCGCTGCCGCTTACTCTGCACCACTGCGAGTACAAGCCCGGGACGCTTGACTGGCGGTTTGGGCCGTACGACGGGCCTTGGGGTGACCTCGAGGGCGAGGCGCGGGAGAACGCGCGCCCCATGGCCGAGCAGGGGTTCGACCAGTTTGTGCGCCAGCTCGACAGCGCGAAGCAGGAGGCCGAGATCCGCGCGTGGCAGGTCGGCGGCGCGCTGCGGCGCGTCAAGGACATCCTCGGCGAGCCCAGCCGTCTCGAGGAGACCAACTACGCCGTGACGGGCGCCGGCGAGTCGTTCCACACCAAGACGTGGAACCCTGTCACCTCGCGCCCGCAGGGCGACACGCCCGAGGACACGAACCGCAAGTGGCGCGAGCAGAAGACGCGCACGGGCAAGCTGCCGGCGCACATCAAGGCTGACGAGGAGTAGACTTTTTGGGTATCTCTGTCAAACTAGTATTACATGTAACCTCGTATCTAGGTCTAGTGGTTCATCATGCGCATGCGGTCTGGGTGCACGCCTGGGTTGCCAGCCGGGGGCGGGCCCTGCTGCGGCGTAAAGTTGGGCGGCGGGCGGGGCGGGCCGCCACGGTTCTGCCCAGGAGGCGGGAAAGGGGGCATCGCGCCGCCGGGAGGGGGGAAGGGGGGAGGTGCGCCGCCGCCGAACTGCTGGTTCTGTTGAGGGGGGAATGGCGGGCGGGGTGGGAAGGGGGGAGCCGGCGCGCCGCCCTGGAACGGTGGGTATGCTGAGCCTGGGGTCAGCAGAGTGCAGGGCGGAGAAGCCAGACGTCTTGCGCCGCTGCGAACGCGTGGACAGCGGACCGCGGACGGTCGCGGCCGCGGGCATAAAGTAGCTCACCTCCCTGCGGCGCCGTGGCCATGGGGTTCATGAACCCAGCGCCGAGACGCATGCTCGGCGCAGCAAACATCTGCGCGCGGCCACCGCCCTCGTGGCTGTTGACGATGTTGTCAATGTGGTTCTGCGTCCCATCGCGCCCGAGGTTGGCAAAGTAGTCGCGCACGTTGGCAATGTGGTTGCGGCCCGTGTTGTGCGCCTTGCGCGCGTTCATCGAGTCGTGCGTCCTGGTGTGAGCAGAGGGTGGTGAGCGAAGCGGGCTCCAGTGGGGCGCAGTCGCCGCTGGAAGGAGGGTGGAGCTTGCGTCGCCGGGCGCGCAGGGTTGGTAGAAGCCAGAACTGGCGCTGGAGGAGACTCACAAGTAACTGCTGTCAGCTTTACCTCGCGGGTTAGGGTAGCAGACTCACATGTCGCAGTAGGTGCAGGGCGAACCAAAGAATCAACAATCGCGCGGGAGGAAGCAATCGAGCAAGCGACGCGCAGGAAGCGGCGGGGCGGAACGTGTCAGCATTCTTCCTCTCTCGCTGGGGATACTTATTCGCAGTAGTACTTGCCCATGATGGCTGCGAGTTGATGTAGAGAGATGAGTGGATGGAGAGAGATGTCACCTGCAGCCAGCAAGAGCAACAACTCGACCTCGAGACTTCGAGCCAGAGAACAGTGCACGTGGTTTTGGTTCCGCTAATCAATGGGTGTTCGAATCCTTGGCGCAGCAGATTGAGTGAAACTAGCCGATTGTGGGGAGGCTATGTTTGGGAGGCGGCTGGCGCGATAACAATGATGGATCTGGGGATTACGCCAAGCCACCGCCCCGCTCGTCTTTTTGTTGACTCTCTTGACGCAATGTATCACTATATCACTCGCTCATCGCCCATCTACATGTCCATGGGCGGCTGTGCATCGGCAGTGTGGAGAGAGGAGCTAGAGGAGAGACAGAGTTGGAGGAGGGGCGGGGGCGGTCAGGGGGTGCAGGGGGCAGGCGGGGGGGGAATCCCACTGGGCCACTGCGGCTCCACGCGTCTGGATTGCCACCACCCTCGTATTGAGCTTTGATCTCGCAGGTAGCAGGTAACCATCACATCGCACCACATCCACATCTTGGCTTCTCGCATCTTTATCCCTCCTCTCCTCTCTTCTCCTCTCTCGAGCAACCAACCACGCAGTCCCTTACTCTACTCCCACCCTCTTCACGTTAATGACCGCCGCATAAGGCTGCGCGCTGCGCCCATCACCTACCTCCACCATGGGCGTCCCCGTCGTCCTGGCCATAGTCGTCGGCCTCGCCTGCTCCTTCATCCAGTCGCTTGGTGGGTATCCCTCTGGCCCTCATTCGCATGCGCGACATGCAGCAGTGCATCGCGGCGGACCGATCTGCACGATCAGCCCCTCGTTGGCCGCCTCCCCTGCATGCGCATCTTCAAGGTCAGGTCGCCAACGTTGAGTCGGCGTTCTACCTCGACCAGCGACCCTCCCTCTCGCATCGCCCACAGTCGCTGACATCAGGCCTCACCATTCAGCGCAAGTCGCATGTGCAGGACGAGGCGCTCCCCGTCGAGCAGCGGACGCGCGCCGTGCGCCGTCCGCTGTGGATCATCGGCTTCGCAATCTACATCTCGAGCAACATCTTTGGGTCCGGTGCGCTTCCTCCCCAACCCCGCTGACGGCAGTGTTCCAGATCGGTGCGCTTCCAATCGTGGTGCTTGCGCCGCTGGGCGGCGTGTCGCTCCTCTGGAACAGCGTGCTTGCGCACGTCCTCCTCGGCGAGAGCTTTACCTCCGCCATGCTCCTCGGTACAGTGTTCATCGCGACCGGAGCCGTCCTCATCGCCATCTTCGGCGTCGTGCCAGACGGGAACCACAGCCTCGACGAGCTGCTGCATCTGTGGGCGCGCGGGCCATTCATCGCCTTCTTCGTCGTTGTGTGTCTCGCTGTCGTGCTCGTGCTCGCCGCGGCGCACATGACCGCGTGGCGCGTGCAGCGTCGCGGGATCCGCCTCGATGACGCCCCGAGCAACTACGCGAGCCCGCACACCGAGGCCGCCATACCATTCCGCCCCGTTAGCGGGTCGCCGCGCGGCTCGATCTCGAGTATAAGCGGCATCGGCGTCAACGGTAACGGCGCGGACAAGACTGTTCGCTTTGCCGAGCTCGATCGCCCCGAGGATCGCACACTCATGTTCTGCGGCCTCGCGTTCGCCGCTGCCAGCGGCACGCTGTCCGGCCTCTGTCTCGTGCTTGCCAAGTCTGCGGTCGAGCTCGTCATCGCCACCATCGACCACTGGAGCACGGGCCGCGGGCAGAACGAGTTCACCCGCATCGAGACCTGGTTCCTGGTGGCGGGCCTTGCCCTCGCCGCAGTCCTCCAGCTTGTCTATCTCAACTACAGCCTGGCTTTCGCGTCGCCGGCGCTCATTTGCCCCCTCGCGTTTTGTTTCTACAACCTCGCTTCGATCTTTGGTGAGCCCTTCTGCAGCAGAGGCTGGCAGTCGGCGCGCAGGTACAGCGTTCTGTACAAAGAGCCCGCGCGCAGATCCCGCCAACTGAGCCCCGCAGACCAGAGCTAACTGTAGACGGCCTGGTATACTACGACCAGCTGGGGCGGCTGAGCACGCACCAGGTCGCGCTCGTGTCCATCGGTGTCGCCGTGCTTCTCGTCGGCGTGTGGGCCGTGTCCGCCGTGCAGCCGACCGGCGACGGCGGCGTCGAGGTCGGCACCTGGGCCGAGGAGGAGTGGGTGCACGAGCACGAGACGTGGTTCGAGGAGGCGGTTGTCGACGAGCCCGATGACGACGCGCACGAGGTCCTCGAGCCCGCGCACGGCGCCGTCACCGTCTCGGACGCGGACAGCACACAGACCCACGACCACGACCACCCGGTCAGCGCGCCGAGCGCACGCTCTCCGCCGCCCAAGCTGACGCGGATAGACGCGGCCGCTGCGTCCTCGGCCAACATCGGTACGGGGCCGTACACGGGCACGGGGAGCCCCGTGTCGCCGACGATTCCGCGCCGTCGGCGCCCGCGGTACGGCACCCTCATCCCGGACCTCGCGCCCTCGGGCGGTATGCCCACTGGCTTTGCGTTCGGCATCGGCGCTGCGTCACCGGGCTTTGCGCTGAGGTCAAACAGCATCTCCCACCGCTCGCCATCGATCTCGCAGCGCTCACCGTCCATCTCCCAGCGCGCTCCCTCCCTCCCCTCCCCGTCGCAACGGAGAGCGCGCGCTCAATCCGAGGCCGGGGCCAGCAGACCGTCGCGCGCCAGAGTGCGCATGTCCCTCCCGGCTGGGCCAAGCGAGGACGTCGCTGCTACGCTGGCGGCGTGGGACGACGAGCCGCCGCGCAGGACGATAATTGGGCGGATATTCGGGAGCGGCGGCGTCAAGCTGCCTTAGAACTACACTGTTGTATTCTGTTCATGCCATGCTGCATTTTACATGGGGCGACGAGTGCGACGAATGCGAGGAGGGCGAGCAGGGCGACGAGTGCGAGGAGGGCGAGCCAGCCGACAAGGGCGAAGACAGCGGCGAGAGCGGTGAAAGCGGTGAGATCGACGAGATCGGTGAGAGCTACAAAAGCGGTGCGAGCGAGCAGAGCGACCAGAACGAACAGACCAACCCGAACGACTAGGGAGGCCCAGTGCCCGTCACCGGCGACGACTTCGCGCCGCGTGCTGTTGACTACTACGAAGATTGCATCAGAGACAAAAGGTTCAGCTCGCCCTACATATCAAGGGCGCTGTTCCGTCCAGGCGTGGCTAGCACCCGGTTGGTCGTCAGGCTCGGCCGCCAAGCCAGAACCTTCAGAAACCCATACCTTTGTACGCCGACATAGCTCGGTATCGAACGCCCGTCCCCCTGCTTGCGCAATGGGAGAAAGGTTAGCAGCACGACCGACCAGGTTCCATGCCGCTTCGCCTTCGAGACGCTCTGGTGACAGCAGGGTGATTTATGCCTACTAGAGTGCGAGGGCCTCAGGGTGTTGTCCAGTCAGACCCTTTTAGACATCACGCACTGCGACACGGGCCATACGTATGTCGTATGTACGTGTTTACGTGGAACTGTAGAGTGGCGCATCCCACTCAACGACGTACAACTACTCTCCATCTCTTGAGATCTGGAGACACAATCGCGTTGGGCTAGTGTCCAATATGACGAGCTCCAGTGCCTCCATGGCCTACCCAACTAATGTATCACCCCAAGCGTCGGTCCATGAGCAGCTTCCAGGCCATTCCGCAGCTGCCGTCAAGCTCTTTCCGTTCGAGCCGCCCTGTATCAACTTGCTTAACAGTCGGCCACACGTCGCCAACATTCTCCTTCAAACACAACATCCCCCAAAGGATCGTACAGTGTTGCATGGCAATCAATGAGACCAGCTAGCAGGCCTGGAGATCAGGAGACAAAAGGTTCAGCTGCCGCGCGTTGCCAGCGTCGCGACACTGTTCCGCCCGGGGTGGCTAACACCCGGTTGGTCGTCAGGATCAGCGGCCAAGCGTCACCTTCAGAAACCCTTGCCTTAGTACGCCGGCACAGGCCGGGATCGAACATCCGTCCTTCTACCTGCGCAATAAGGACTCAGGTTCACGGGGGCTAGCCGCTTGCCTATAAGATGTCTGGCGAAACAAGGGCGATTTATGGCTACTTGAGGGCGAAGGCTTAAGGCCTCAGGGTCCAGTCGGACCCTTTTAGACATAACCACATGGCACTCTAGCGCACTCTGCCACGCAAGAACATGGAAGCTATGGAAGGACACGGAAGCAGGGAGGCTCGAGGCTGGACCCGATCAGTCCCGCCCATCCTGATCGCCCCGCGTCCGGCGAGTCCAGGCCCAAAGTCCAGATCCATGGTCAGATCGCCGGGGCTCCGTGTTGAAGGGCGCTGGCCGCCAAGTTGCCTGGCCATTTTTTGTACGGGCTATTGGCAGTCTGAAGCGCATCTAGCCCCCTGATGGGCTAACATTGTGCCTCGACTGGCTTAGTCTCACACCATGGATTGAGAGCCACGGAAGAAACTCCAAGCAGTTCAGTGGCGGAGTTCAAAGCTTTCCTCATTGGGTCGCCCTACGGCCTATATCAACTTGGCAGGTGCCCACACATCGCCACAACTCTTCTTCAAACACATCATCCTCCAACATGCCCATCCTCGACTCACAGTTCTTCCCACACCTCCTCGACACGGTTCTCGAGTACTCTGCGCTCGGCGACCTCCTGCGCTATCGCCATCTCTCGCGCTATGTCCGCGACAAGGCAGACAAGTTGCTTTTCGAGCACGTCCTTATTAGCAGCCATTCCACCGATGGAGGCTCGGTTCTCCGCGCGACCCCTATCGGAACACATCTGAAATTTGAATGGGACTGCCCTACCCTTGAAATGTCAGAGAAGTGGGAGACAGACTCTGAGACCGCTTCCGATGACTCCGAGGCGTGGAGCTCTGCCAACACCCAAGGCCTTGATCACCTTGGCCAGAGTGAGGGGAGCGTTGAAACCGATGTGAGCGACGACGACGACCAGGGAGACCGGTGCCTCGAAGAAGACCCAACGCGCCTCGCCGCCCGCACGTACTTCGCATCGCGCGTCAAGGCGGCACACATTGTCGACTATGACTACATACAGCAGCATCTGCCTGTACAACCAGATGACATTTCCTACTTTCTCAACACACGTCTATACCGTCGGCACAGCCCTCCGTCATGTTGCGCCGGTCTGTCGTTGGACACCGACATTGTGAATGGCTACTCGACGCACACGCTCGCAGTCAACTGCCAGCCTGGCCGTCTCTGGCCTCTCAAGGCTCCAGCGCTTTATGAGTGCCTGGTGGGGAGATTCTTTTCCCGTGAGGACAGAGAGCGGTACTGGGACTCCGGTGTCGTTGTCCATCTCCTCGCCGGCGAAGGGTGCGGTTGCCTCCTCGACTCCCCCGAAACGCCTGACTGGGACGTCTTTGAGAGCGACACCCCCGAGGTGAAGGTCACCATCGTTGGCGGGGCGAAGGAGTGCCGCAGCGTTCTGGGTCTCGACACTTCAGTGTCCGACGAGGCTGTGCGCGCAGCTGTGGACGTTGCCTTCGACGGCGTCATGTCACAGGAGCGCGCGTCGAAATGGCGGCAGGCTATCCGCTTCATCTCACCCGAAGCATACAAGCAGGAGGTTGGAGCGAGGCGCTTCGCATTGGAGACACAGCTCAACCCCTACAGTGGGGTGGCGGCCGTATACCTCGACTAGTCGCAAAGACTCGACCCCAGGCGGAGTTCTAGGCAGTATCGTGTAGCATGATGTGAAACAGTGATTGCAAAATTTCCAGTGTGGCTGAAGGTGATGTAGGTGGCGTTTACATTCTGTGCGATTAGCCCAAGGCGGTTAGTCACGAACTGGCGTCCACCTCAGCCAACTCGGTCGAGTCAACTTTGTATATAAGAGCCAGAGCAACGCATCAAACTCACTTCACCTCTTACTCTCTCCCATCATCACAATATCCCAACATGGTGCTCAACGTCCTCTGGTACCCTCGCATCCTGGACTCGATCCTCGACCACGCGTCCCCCGAGGCGCTCCTCACACTCCGCGCGACATCGCGCGAGCTCCATGACGAAGCCGACGCCCGCCTCTTCGAGCACGTCTCCATCAATCAAACATACCGCGATGGGCGCGACATGGTGGCCACCGTCAGTCCTTGCGGCTCCACCCTGACCTTTGAGTGGATGCGCTGCCGTGTCGCCAGCTCATGGAACGACGATGACCTTTACCATGTATCGCGCCTCCAGCGTCCGCGCGTGGCGGCCGCGCGCAAGAAGCTGCGTGAGAAGGTTAAATCCCGCCTGAAGGCCACCCGCGTTGTCGACACCCATCCGTGGTTCTTCTCCGTCAACAACTGTACGCCTGAGGAATGGGTCGTCGCGGAATCAAAGGACGAACTGTTCAACCCTGGGGTCGCCATTCGATGTGGGACCCCCGGCTCCCTGACCAGGCGAGTGTTGTCCGGGAGTCAGAATGATTTTGGGTGCATCTCGTGGGGTCGGGAGGTGGTCGCACGGTATTGCGATGGAAGGAATGACCTGTACGCCCTCCTTGAACGTACCGTGGATTCTGTTGCACCAGAAGTCGTCTTCCACCTTTTGGTGAAGGGCCCAGAGCGCCGCCATCCTACAAGCGCCCCGGCTTCCTGGCCGCATGTAGGTCCAGCCAAACGTCCCGTCGAAAAGACCCGCCGGGTGGTGGTTGTTGGGGGCGCGGAAGGGATCCGCTTGGCACTGGGTCTTGCAATCGATGCCACGGAGAACGACGTTCGCGCTGCTCTTCGTTTGGGGGTTGCACCCCCTAACGGGTGGAAGAGGCTCCCTCGGGCGTTGGCAGATTTGGTTACGTGGGATGACAAGTCCCTCCAGTGGCTTGACTCATTCCGGTTCCTCTCACCAGAGGCGTATGCCGCCGAGGTTGGGGAGAGGCGGGTAGCTCTCGAGACACAGAGCAATGCATACTCAGGTAAGCGTGCTGTATACCTCGCCTAGATAGTTGGAGCCCTGTGTTGGGCAAAGGATAGCATGAATTAGGAAGAATGTACTTTACATGGGCAATTAGGCAAATAGGCAATTCGGGGAGCGTTGGGGTTGACCCACTAACAATACACTCACCACGAGCAACAGTTCACAACCATCGCGCACACTCCCAGCTACTTTGTCCCCCCTGCTTGCACCCTCGCACGAATGCTACAAAAAGCCGCTAGCCCAACGGCAACGGCTCTTGAAACTTTCCACTTCGCCTAAAATGCCCGCCCTCGAATATTCCGCCTTCCCGCATGCCCTCGAGAGTATCATGAGCTGGTGCTCTGTCGAGGTGCTCCTGTCGTTTCGCGCAACCTCGAGGGAGCTCTGTGCCGTAGCGGATGCCCTTCTCTTCGAGCATATCTCGCTGTCGATGCGCTACACCTCGGCCAACGTTCTCGTCATCCTGGTTTCTCCCGCAGGTTCGGACTTGACGTTCGAGTGGAAGCTCAGGGTCCGTTCTACCTCCGAGAGTCGCTCAGGCCTTTACCCCTCACCGCAAGGTAGTGGGTGGCACCGAGCCAGGGTGGCAGCGGCCCCCGCAGCATCCCTCCCCGAGCAACAGGCCCAGGAAGAGGAACTGGCTCGTAGGGCCCTCCGGAGTCGAATGGACACCGTCGTCCGTCGTGCCCTGGTCATTGACCACCACCGACTGGAGGACTGGGTCTGGAAGGCCCTCGTCGCCCTCATCCCCGAGCTGGAGGCCAAGGTGATTCGAACCGAGATCTCTCCGGGCTGGGGTCTCCGCCTCATCGAGAAGAGCCGCCGCCGAGTCGCCGCGACGCTGAATGCGAGCCCCGGCGCTCTCGGGTCGTTCTCAGCGTTACTGGTGTACGCCCACCTCGTGGCTTACAGTCTCGCATCGCTTCGCAACGAACGTGAGGTTGTTCTCCATCTCCTCTGGGACAAGGAGGCGGGACGCGGTCTGGGTCCTTGCATGCCCGAAGGGTGCGTTTGGGCGCATACCGCGTACTCCAAGTACTTGTCCTCAAGGCCGCCCGTACGGCTGACCGTCGTCGGAGGGGAGCGGGAGTTCCGTCGAGCTATTGGTGTGGATGAACAGGCGTCCGCTGACGCTGTAAACCACGCAGTTCACACTGCGGCGTCCTACTACTGTTCCAAGAACGGCTGCTCGGAGGACGTAGCCGAGTGGTGCAGTGCCATTCGCACCGTCTCCCCCGATGAGTACGCGCAGGAGGTTGGGGAGGTACAGGTTGCCCGCGAGACGAGGTCGAATCCGTACAATGGGGTTCCCGTAGTCTATCTACCGTAGCTTTTCTGTCATGTTAAAACCCACTGAACACTTACACAACAGAGCGGGGGGTGCGTAGAGGTCGCAGGTCGCGTCAAGTCCAGTGCACTTTGGGCAGATTCATTGCTGTCTCGCGTTATTTACCGGCCACAAACTGGAGGAATATACAACTTCCTCGCAAACAGTCATCGTTGTCCTCCATCCACCACTGCCAACTCAGGGGCCCCAGCGACTTGTCGTAAGCCTAGTCCGCTTCCTCACTCCCGAGGGTTATGACGCCGAGGTGAGTGCGGAGCGGGCAGCACTCCCGACACAGCCAGACCAGGCACCAGTGAGACCTGGAGCGGTGGCGATCAGCAGTTCATGTATTCGTGGCGTTTAGATCGTCCAAATAAGTGAATTTGAGGGCGGACGCTACTTTCAAAACATTCTCACTCGCCCATGTCCCCGCCAGCCACTTGAGTGATCTGAGTTGCGTCATGGGCGGTCAAGAGTCGAGTCATGGGCCAGTCGAGTCATGCGCTATCAGCTAGCGCATCCAAAGGACGGCACTCAGCCCTCTTCCATATACCCATATATACGCTCACAGGCCACTCCAACATCCTCACTTCACCTCTCATCCATCCACAAACCACTCGCAGCCAAACCACTCCCAACCAAACGACCACACTACAATGCTTCAGATCGACGCCGCCTACTTTCCACACGTCCTCTCTGCCGTCGTCGACTATGCGTCGGCCGAGACCCTCCTCACTCTCCGCCTTGTCTCCCGCGAGGTGGGCGATATGGCCGACGCGCGCCTTTTCGAGCACATCGAGGTGGTCGACATGTCCCCTCACTGGGAGATCCCCGACGACTACGGCCTCGCAATGACTGCCGAGGAGAGGGAGCCCCACGACAAGGCCTTCGACGATGCGGTGGCGAACGGTCCCTTTCACGTCTACGTTAACCCGCAGGGCACCCACCTCCTGTTCGAGTGGATCCGCCACCGTGGCCATGTAGAGGAAGACAGCGACGCCCGCACGCTCGCACGCGCACACGTCCACCAGCAAGTCCGCCGCGCCAAGGTGGTCGAGCGCGAGCCCTGGATTCTTGAGTATCCACTCATCAACCAGGACTTGAGGAAAGGCCGGCCATCACAGTTGAAGATCGAGCAAGAGCTGGCTGAGGCGCCACACATCTTGCGCACCCGGGACCTCGACATGCTGCCTCCCCGTCCGTTTGACCCCATGCTCCTGACGCGGAGAAGCGACAGGAAGCATGGCCCCCAAGTCTCCCTTGCACTGTCGGCGAAGGAGGGGGACATCGCTAAGTTTGTGGCCCGGGGGCCACCACTCGGCGTTCTCTCGCCTGTGCTGCTCGACACGGTGTTGTTCAAGTGCCTCACGGAAGGTATGGGCAGCGTACCTGCTCGGGGTCAGGTAGTCCCGGGTCGAGCGGTTGTGCACCTCCTCCAGGAGGATTCGCCCATCTGGTCACCCGAGGACCTTGTTCACGCGAGGAGGAGCATGAACTGCTGTAGCATTCCACCTGGAATGACGATTACTGTGGTTGGGGGTTCTCAAGAGATGCGCGCGCTCCTGAAGCTTCCAAAGACCGCATCGGAGCAAACGTTCCTTGACGCCATCGAGAACGTGGCCTACCGCTCGGACGCCGCATACAAGGCGAGGTACCCCCACGGCGCGTTTAAGGACGGCGACACAGGCGAAGCGGTCGAGACATACGCGCCAGGCGTTGACGCGTCAACATTGTCCTGGTCACAGGCGTTCCGCTTCCTCACCCCTGAGGCCTACTTGGCCGAGGTGGGGGCGGAGAGGGTGGCTATGGAGACCCAGCTCGAGCTGGACGACCCACCCGCCACCTACCTCAAGTAGTAGACACCGCACGTAGAGCGCGTAGAGTAGTACAGTAATGACCCAGGGACGAGACAATGTAATTTCGTAGACAACACATCCCCGTATTGAGTGCCCGTCTATGCAGTTTAGAATAGTGAAGCACTGGCCCATGCAGCATGGAACAGAGAAGCACTAACTGTCGTGCACGGTGGGGATGCCACAAGTGGTGAACTCTCACTCGGACCCAAGGGCGTCGCAGTAGACAGGGGAAGGAACCTGGGGCGGCTGTGGCGCCACGGCAGCGCATGACACTAGCCCATGCAGCCTTGAATAGTGAAGCACTAGCCATGCAGCATGTCAATGACTGAATTCAAGCCCCCCGTCTCACATGTTGCCGCATCATCCTCGCCACCATGCGTAAACATACATAAGGACTACGAGTGTGATTCTTCCTTCTCATCATCGCTCCCTCTCCATAACTCCATCAAACCGTTTATCAACGACTTCGACTCTCCTCACGCATCCACCCACCTCTCCATTTATTTCTCAACCCTCAGCCATGATCGATCTCGACTTCCACCCCACCATCCGCGACACGATCGTGCAGTACGCCTGTCCCGAGTCGCTCCTGGCGCTGCGCGGCGCGTCGCGCGAGCTGCTCCGCATGTGCGACAAGCGCCTGTTCGACCACGTCCAGGTTGAGATCACCTTTGACGGAGCTGTCGTTGTCCGCCCCTTCCGCAGCAACCTTGGGTTCGAGTGGAAGCGCCTCGACGTCAAGGTCGCTGGGGTCCCGTCCCTGGGTGTTCCAGCCCAGACTATCAAGGCGTATGCCGACCCCGAGCACTGCACCCCCGAGCGCACCAAGCTGCGCCAGTACGTCCAGGTTTGTATGGAGACCGTGCGCGTTATCGATGTCCGGCGCCTTCCGATCCAGCCTAAGATTGGCCGTCGCAGTTACGTCACAGCTCCCTTCTTTAATGCCCTCAGCCAGCTGGGCGGCACAGTTCGCTCCAGCAGGAAGCCTGTGCCCCTCCAGTATCGCGATTACTCGCGCGTCGCCCACCCTCGCCCCCACCGGCTCGTCCGACCGATTCGCAACGAAAACGACATGGGGGATGCTGGCGACTTTCTTCTTCAGCACACTCCCAACGATGCTCGGAGCGTTGTCGTCCACCTTCTGGACACCCCCGACGGCGGTGAGCCGGAGCGTGGCTCGATCTGGGTCCAGAGGCGGGACCAGAAGATGGAGAGCGAGGCCGGACGCCAGACCGACCAGCACGTCGGGCGCACCGATCCGAAGTTGGAGAGGGATCAGACGTTCGTTGAGAAGAAGAAGCCGTTTGCCGGCCGTCGTCCGGCTGAAGTCACCGTTGTTGGCGGTACTGAGCACCTCCGCCTTGCGTTTGGCCTTTCCCCTGCCCCTGCCGACAAGCTCTGCTACGAACTCGACGTGACTGCGGCGATGCTCCGCCCCCGCAACATGGCGCTCTACCTCGACGTGCCGCCGCCATACATCCGCTTCGTCACGCCCGAGGCGTACCTCATTGAGGTTGGAGCGGAGCGGTTCGCCGCTGAGACCCAGCTCGACCCGTCCAGTGGCCCCGCCGCTCAGTACCTTTCGTAGCCAACGAAGATTGTCCACTACTGTAGTATGCTGTACGTTTGTGAAGCTAGTTAGTTAATTACGATGTTCTTGATGATGTGAGGGAATGCTAGGTAATCTAGGACGGCGCGCTCCAGTTCCACCTAGGGTGGAGGCGAGTCCAGGAGGTCGAGCACGAAGGCGAAGCCTTACATTGCAGGAGTCGGCCAGGAGCGATAATGACGGCCGAGCGGGGCGGAGGAGATAACCTTGCAGATCCACGGATGCGATGAATGGCGTTGATGAGGGCATGAGGGTGGGAAGGGCCGATGAATTCATCTGCATCTGCGGTCAAGGTTAACGCGCCTAAGGCCCGTCTTGTTTGTCTATCATGCGTGGGAGGCCATGGCTGGCAACGGTGTACGGCCCCGACCATGTTCCGCGACCGAGTTCCGCGAGTTCCGCTTTCCGGCATTTCAAGGCTAATCGGACCGAGTGGGGTGGGCAACCCGGGGGCCCGGGTCCGGCTATACCAATGCGGGGTTGACACACTTATACAACGCGCGCCGCTCCTCGTCTCCCCAACATCCACCATGATCAGAAACGGAGTGCACGTGCTGCGAGCGACGAGGCCGACGGTGCGGCGAGGACTTGCGGTGGTGGCGTCGCGGCCATCACAGCTGGCGCGTCCCCTCGCCCGGCCACCGCCTCCGGTTTACCCATACTCGACCGCCGCCGCCGCCGTGGCGCCTTCCCAGGCGGCCGCGAAGGACCCATCGAACCCCAACAACCTGCTGACGCCGGAAGAGTGTAGGTTGCCATCACGGTAGCGCTGACAGCAGGCGAGGCGCTCCTGACGGCCGCCGGCAGCCCGTACGAGCTCGAGGTTGTCCAGGCCAGCGGGCGCACGGTCAAGGCATGGAAGCACACTCCACACGACTTTGCGTCCTTCATCCGCGGGAACATGGAGAAGTGGGCCGACCGCGAGTTCCTGAGCACGCCGATTGCTGCGCCCGAGCCGTTCGAGGCGCGCGAGAGCGTGACGTTTGGGCAGGCATACGACCAGGCGGCGGGGATCGCCGCGCTTCTCCGCGAGCGCGGCATTGGCGTGGGTGACCGTGTCGCCGTCGGCGGCGTCAACTCGACCGGGTGGGTCGTGTCGTGCCTCGGCGTGCAGCTCCTCGGAGCCGTGCCCGTGCTCCTGAACAACGGCCTCGTCGGCGACAGCCAGATCCACTGCCTCAAGCTCACCGCGCCCAAGTTTGTGCTGGTGGATGACAAGCTCGCCGCGCAGATCGGGACCGAGAAGATCGAGGGCGTCGGGCCGGTGTGGTGCTGGGGCCCGACGGGGCATCTGAGCAAGGAGGTGCAGAAAGCCGTGACTGTGAGTGTGCTGATCGAGGAGCGCTAACGGCAGGAAATCTCGAGCATGGTGCCCAAGCCCGAGCTGGTGGCCAGCGTCAAGGCCGGCGAGGGCCTCGAGACCCTCGGGCCAGAGAGCGACAGCATCGTCTTCTTCACGTCCGGCACCACCTCGCTCCCCAAGGGCGTGCTGGTGACCCAGCACCAGGCGCTGCACATCATCCACTCGTCGACATACCAGAACGCACGGACGACGCTGCGCCTCGGCGCGTCGGTTGAGGAGGCGCTCAAGGCGTACGACCCAAAGCCCGAGGGCGTGGCGATGCTCTCCATCCCCCTCTTCCACGTGCAGGGCACGCTCACATGGCTCATGGTGGCGCTGCACAACGGCTCCAAGCTCGTCTTTCTGCGCCACTGGTCCGTGCCCACCGCTGTCAAGCTCATGGTCGAGCACAAGGTGGGCCGCATCGGCGGCGTGCCCGCCATCCCCGCGGCCATCCTCGCCTCGCCCGACCTCCCGGCCGACTTTGAGCTCGCCTCCACAACGTACGGCGGCGCGACGCCGCCCTCGGACCTCGCGCAGCGCCTCGTCAAGCGCTGGCCAAAGATGCTCCCTGGTACTGGGTGGGGCATGACCGAGACCAGCGCGTTCCACACCGGCTTCAACGGGCAGGAGTACCTCGCCAAGCCTCATGGCGCGGGCCAGGCGCTCCCGGTGACGGAGATCAAGGTCGTCGATCCCACAACGCGGAAGGACCTGCCGCGCGGCGAGGTGGGGCTCCTCCTCGCGCGCGGCCAGAACCTCATGAAGGAGTATGTCAACAACCCGAGTGAGTACCGGCCGGGAGGGAGGTTGGAGCCTCACTGACGCGCAGAGGCGACGGCCGAGACGATCGACGCGGACGGGTGGCTCGACACCGGAGACCTCGCGTACATCGACAAGTTTGGGGACCTGCACATGTCTGACCGGGTCAAGGACATCATCATCCGCGGCGGCGAGAACATCCCCTCTGCCGAGGTCGAGCGCGTGCTCCTCGCCGACCCGCGCATTGCCGAGGCATCAGCGGTCAGTGTGCCGTGCGACATTATGGGCGAGCGCGTCGGCGCGGCGGTGAGCCTCGCGCCCGGCATCAGCAAGGACGACGCGACGCCGCTCAGCATCGCGCAGACGGCGTGGCCCAAGCTCCGCTACTGCGCGCGGCCGGATATCGTCATGGTGCTTGACCAGCTGCGTGAGTTTCAGGAGTGGACGCGCTGACCCCAGCATGGAACCCGAGCCAGAAGGTGCTCAAGGGCGAGGTCAAGAAGATCCTTGGTGCCGAGTGGGACCGCGTCGGCCGCAAGCCGCTTGTCGACAGCCGTGACGCCAAGTCCCGGCAATGAGGGTTTTCATTGAAGAGAAAGCTATAGAAGGCAGGCGCTTGGTGCAGGCGGAGTGACCTGCACTGGTCGCGCGAGGTTACCATATACATTGCATGTTACAGTTGACATTCCGGAAGGAGAACTATTACAGTGGCCCCGCTCAGGCCCTTCACGCAGCCGGCTTGATGATGAGGCTACTCGACATAATGGGGAAATGGGTAGGCGAACGCGTCCAGCGCGGAAGGCCTCGAACCTGTGGAGCGCGACGCCACGGGGAGATTGCTGCGTCTCTCTTGTGTCGAGTCGAAGTTTGATTCAATACGGCGCTATTGGGGTCATTGGTGTGGCGCCACCAGCCCGCGACAAGGTTTGATGCCACACTTGGCGGCGGATTGGCGGTGGCGAGGATGACAAGGGCCACGATGAAGAGTGGGGCAGAACGATTTAGTCTCATGATAACGATCAGTATAACGATTAACCTATTAGGCTAATGGAAGTAAAAAAAGGTGTTACTAATAGAGTGGGGCAGCCCATAACAGCATTAGCAATTCGTTACGTCGTTACTTCGAGAATTCGGCATACCAGTCTGAATTTGGTGAATCAGAGTGGGGCACCTGTCATCTCACTCAGAGACGCTCCTGCCCCACTCTCTACCTTACCATCAGGAGGTAATTGGGTCATTAGGAATCGCTTCAATTGCTGCGTCCATTTCGCTCTAAGCGCGTTTATTTAATCCCCGCATTTTCCTCCCACTTCCCTGCAACAATCCGTTTTATCCTGCAACCTCGCCGCACATCCCTGCATTCCCGGCAGCTTTCCTTAATTTGCTCGAACACCTCTCCGAACAATGCGTGCAACATGTTCAAGAGCACTATGTTGCAGATGCAGATGGCAGAGGATGTTCTCTACACAATGGACATGTGTAGAGACAATAAAATGAGCTCGAACATGCTCAATCTGGATGTTAGTGTTTCTCACCCAGGAAGGCCACACCTCCACCTGTAGGAACATTCAACTGCTCACCTCTTCGAACAGAATGCATACTGCTGTGCAAGACTTGTACTTCCGCAAGGATATAGAGAAGACTAAGCTCTATCAGATGCAGCTACTCGAATACGCTGAATGCATGTTTAGCATTTTCGAACATAGGGGCAGATTTTGGCTAGGAAAGGGAAGTGGATGTGGCCTGTACTCGCTTTTGCATGCATTCACAACCTCCATATTCACAGGGCAGGCTTGTCTACATGCAAACTATTCCTCTGCAAAGTATGAGATGGAGAGAGAGATGCATGCATGCACGAGAGGATGTTCGGGTGGTTGTTCGGGCAAATTAAGGAAAGCTGCCGGGAATGCAGGGATCTTCAGCGAGGTTGCAGGATAAAATTCAGGGGTTCAAGGAAAGTTGCGCCGAACACACGGGATTAAATCATTTCGCTCTAATGAAACGTGTGGTTGCGTATTTGGATAATGCTTGGAACGTTGGAACAGCGCCAAGACCATCACGACATGCATGACACCAATACCGAGACACAATTTCACCAAGTGAGTACGGCAGCACCGGACTAGGGAGGCCAGACATGGGCAAGAGAGCTCAAGGGTAGAACAAGCGGCTCACGAGCGCGGCAAACCCAAGATCGCTGAGAACAGCATCTCCGTGCGCCAAACGTTCTCTCCACCTCACGAGCGCCCCGATAACGGCTCGCGAATAGGTGTCAGAGCGCCCGAAGATCATTCTGCCCGGTGGGGTATCTTGTTGGTGCTGTGCATGCTCTGGCCAGCATGGCCAGGTGAATTGAGCAACGGGCGTGACTCTGCCGCACCGCAGCACCGCAATGATCCGCACTCCCTCGTGGAAACACGGTGGCACCTCACCCCTCGCGCCCGGGCACTTGGCTCTGTACATAACCTGCACACATGCAGCCCCCGGCGCCCCGGGCGATCCTGCGATCCCAGCGGATGAGCTGCAGCCAAGTCTGACAATCTCGCGCGCCGTGATGCCGAGCGCCTCGACGCATGTCACGAGCGCCATTCCTTCCGTCGAGAGACATCTATCCCTCTCTTCCACCTTCTGCTTCGCATAACTCTTCACCTCTATCCCCACCTCACTCTCTTTAGTCTGTTCAAACCCTTCCAACACCTCCAGTCCCTCTCTCACTACCCCTTCCACATCGCACACCCTACGTGCAACGCTCCCCGCTTCGTCACCGCCTTCTCACAAGCTACCCTCGTCACCGCCTTCTCACAAACTACCAGTTGAATACCCCTCCCTTGAATTCTCGGCCCGCCATGGCTCTCTTCACCTGGCTCCTGCTTCCCTCTCTGTGCCTCCTCAACTGCGTCCTTGGTGCCATCGCCCAGATCGAGTTCGACTCGTACGCCATCCAGCTCGACTATCGCCCTGACTCCACCAACACGACCGGGGGAGGCCCCTCCTGGAACTCGAGCTTCACCGGTTCACCCTGGTCTGCTCGTCGGACCAACAACACGGCCCCCCAGCAGCTGGGCGTCGGTCAAGGGTTTCACTGGGTTTCGAACCCCGCATTGATCCTCACGGAACCAGACGCCCGATACCCCGACGTCTCTGTGGGCACTACGTTCTATGGCACGGGCATCGACTTTTACGGCCACTTCGGCGTGCTCCATGAGGACGGGTCGGTCGAGCAGAGTCCGGCAGGCGCCGCCGTGAGCATCCACATTGAAGGGCCCCAGGGGAGCGACCTCAAGTCTTTCCAGCCACCTCAAGAGAACGGCATCATTGCCTCTTACCAGGGGCTCCCGCTTGACAACTACACTGCTACGATTCGGCCAGAAACAGGCGTCATGTCCTTCACACACTACGTCGTCCACATGGAGGTCGGGGGCAGGTAAGCGCTCGAGTGTGCAAGCTAACACCAGCGCAGAAGAGGTTGCCAGGGCTCGGAGCAACCCGGAAGTTACCTACCCGTGGATCAATGGACCCCGCGGTGCCATCGTTCTCAACACATCTTTCGGTACTTGGGGCGGAGAGAACGCCAGTCACGGCTGGTCGGGGGAGATCAGCAGCGACGGGACCGCTCCCCGTGCGACATCCAACCGCATCGGTGACACCGTCCAGTTCAAGATCCCTCGTGGAACCGGCTTCATGCGCCTCAATGGCACATGCGACGCCAATCACGGCATGTTCGAGATCGCCTTTGACCCCGCTCCTCCATTTACTATTGCGACCAAGGAGCACTGGAGCTTTACAACCTGGGAGATTCCCGACGTGGTCCTCTACGCGACCGCTCTCGACCCGTCCAAGGAGTACAATGTCACAATCACGAACATCCAGAACAACAAGGAGGCCAGTGAGGCCAACGGTCGGTTTGACCTCCGCTCTCTGACTCTGTGGAGGGTGACCCCCAAGTATGTCCCAGCACCTTGCTGTTCTGACCGTAGTGCACTCTCCACCTCCGTCCGTCCCCCCACTACCTTTACGGGGAGCGCAAACCCGACAGCCACAACCAGCGTGACTCCGCGGAAGACGTCCGACAAGGGCGAGGGTACCTCCCCCGGCGTGATTGCCGGGGCAGTCATGGTGAGCCAGACTTGGTCTCAGCTAACATAAACAGGGATCGATCGCTGGAGCGGCTGCGCTTGCTGCTGCCGCTTTCTTCTTCCTCGTGCGCAAGAAGAGCAAAAGGTAAGCTCCCCATGAAGAGCTCACGCTTATGCTCAGCGCCGCACCCTCAGTGGATATCCTGTTCGAGAGGTCGCCGTATGTCGGTAAGACCGGCGGTGCAGGCACCACACTAACTTCCAGATGCCACCAATCAGCAGAGTGGCGAGTTCGGCCCTAAGGCTGCAGACCCCATGTCCATGGCTGGCATGCACTATGCCTCCTTGACGAGCGGGTACACGGGTCTTCTGACAGAGGATGGCTCCCAAGCCATGTCCGTGGGCAGCAGCTCGCCCGATCTCAACCGCTCCTCCTAGTATGACATCGCCTTAACCAAGCTCACCCCAGTGCCGCCATGTCGGACGTCTCGAGCACGCTCCCGGGCCTTGCTCCTGTTAGCACCGCCAGTCACTCGGGCAGCCTCAGCCCTCCCATTCAGCAGGGATACTCCGCCACCCAGAAAGTCTCGCCGCTGCCGACCTACGTCGCCGCTGTGCCACCCGGTGCGGCCCCGGCCCACAGCCGTTCCCCTCTCCCCTCTCCCATCTCAACTCGCAGCACCAAGGGCCCCTCCAGCTTCTTCGAGCATATCAGTCCAAGTCCTACCCCCGCCACCCCCGCCCAGAGCCCTGGGCCACCCCGCACCAACCCGCCTCCCATTTCCAAGGATGCGGAGGCGAGCAAGCACGTCAATGCTGGTGCGATCACTCAGTGAGGGTTTGGAAGTGTGTATAAAGCACCACCCACTCGTACAGCTCGGACCAACGTAGTAGCTATCGGGAGTGCTGTAGTTTCTCACATTTGATCATAGTTTAGCGTGACAATGAATCCCCTTTGCCATCTGCGTGACGTGAGATAGTGAGAACCGCATTGGGATGCCGGCGCAATGGTGAGCCACACACAACGGGAATGGAAGCCCGAAGTCGCTGGAAGCATGGGAGATCGAGGCCAATTGGAGCCAAGCGTGTGTGCGGGGCGTGAAGTGTGGAATGTGAATCCTCCGGGGATCCGGGGACCCGGGGCGTGAGACGCCAAGAACCACGGCCCCACGGCTCCTCCTTCTTTCTGGGTATCCATCCTTTATCAATACCACCAGTCGCCAGTCGCCAGCTCGCCAGTCGTCTACCCATGGCTACCCCTGCCCACCCCTGCCCACCCTCCTCCAACACCGCACTCGACCGTTCAACATGCTCCCAGACCTCCCCTGCGCCCCCGACGCACCGCTCTGCGAAGTTACCCTTGCAACACTGATGAGCGGATGAGCGACGGCTGATGACCACCGACGCATCCAGCAACCCGGCGCTGTCGTCGTCCTATCACGTTGTCCTGCACAGCTTGGCAATACACGATCAGCTCGATTGACAGATGAGCAGAATGGCCGGGGCTGAGCTGTGGTTCATCAGACTCCTGGACGCGATCATCGAGTCCAGCCCATCCATCCCTCACTCGCTTCCAGTGCTCCTGTGGCCGCAGACTAACAGACTCTCACCTCCCGCATCCCACATTCTTCATCTACTCCATCGCCTTCCTCACGTCTTTATCTCCATCTGCTCCAGGACCTCCCTCACACCCGTCCCGCCACTCCTTTGCCTCACTCCTCCCCTCTCCCTTGTACAATCCCCACCATGCTGACGCTCGCCTTACTCGTTCTCAGCATTCTTGCCCTCGTCCAAAAGGTGGCAGCCTCCTCGGGCCCCCTTGTGATCGACTCGTACGCCACCCAGCTCGTATACCTACCCGACTCGAGCAACACTACCAGGCAGCCCTCGTGGAACGCCAGCTTTACCGGCAGCTCTTGGTCGACACGCCAGGAGGAGGGTCGCTTCAAGCGCATTGCAAGCGGCCAGGGATACCACTGGGCGAACGGTAGCGCCGCTACCAATGCGGACGTGTCGGTCAGCTACACCTTCTACGGCACCGGCATCGAGTTCTTCGGCTACTTTGGCTACCTCGGAGACCAGGGCTCGATGGGCAACAGCTCGGGCTCTCTCGCCATCAGCATCCGTGATGGGCCTGACCACCCAGACGACATCGTAAGCACGGGCAGCTTTGTCGGCGCCCCGGGTCTCCCAGGCTCGCTGGGCAAGTTCTCGGACCTCACCCTCGGCAAATACACCGTCACAATGCGGCCGACATCTGGGATCATCTCGTTCACCCATCTCAGCGTCAACATGGAGTTCGGTGGCTCGTGAGTTGCTTGTGATGGAGCCGCACTTACCCCAGCGAGGACCAGGTGACGATGGCCCGCGCAAACCCCCGCGTCTACAACCCCTACGTCGTCAACGACAACGATGGCTCGCTCGGTCTCAACCCCAAGTTTGGCCAGTTCCTCGGGCCCCCCGGTGGCGACATGGGGTGGGCCGGGACCCAGAACGATGGAAGCCAGCGTGCCGGGACCAAAGTTTTCCAGGACAGCATCGAGATCAGCCTCGGTGTTGGCAACAACTTTGTCGCCGTGAACGGTACGCTCAACCGCAACCACGGGACCTTCCGCGTCACCCTCGACCCAGCGCCCCCCGGCCACGCCAATACCTTTGACATCTGGGGCTTTTGCCCGTGGCAGGTGTTCCAGGCACAGCTCTTCACAGTGGGCCTTGACTACGACACCGAGTACAACATGACCCTCACCAACCTGCACGACAACAACAGTCCGAACGAGACCGTCCCGTGGTTTGATGTCACTGCCGTCACACTGTGGAAGGTTCCCACCCAGTGGGTCGTCGCCGGCGGCAACCGCTGACCGCAGATCCAAGGCCAAGTCTCCAAGCGTAATTGGCGAGGAGCCGTATAGCAACGTTGAGCCCGAGAAGAAGAGCGGACCGCCCGTGGGCGCTATCGTGGGGGGCACTGTGGTAGGTGGCCCTTGCTAATGTCGCTGATAAGCAGGGAGGTGCAGCGGGCCTCGCGACGATTGTGGCCGCCGCCTGGTTCCTGTGGCGCCGCAAGAAGCGCAGCAACCCGTAATTGGAGCACCCAGCCCCTGCTGACGCCCAGAGCCTGTGAGACCTCATCGCATTTCATCGAGACGCCCCAGTCGTATGCACCCACGCCTTTCGTGTGTGAGTGCCTCCCCATCCCCCGCAATCCACCTGACACCAGCTGTGGCCCCTGGGGCTGCTCCCGCTTCTCAAGCGAACGGTGCACACCCGGCATACCCCGTGCAGCCGACGATGACCGTTGTGCAGCAGCCGTACCCCCCCGGTGTCATGCCGCCTACCGTGACCGGAGAGCCAACGCGGCAGATGTCCTGGTCCGCGTCTTCGGGGAGTGGTCAGCCCCTCTCCTCCTAGTACGTCCATGGCTCGACAGAACTGACGCCAGCGGTGACTCGAACGTTGGCAGCCACGTCGGCCTGATGGGCATAGTTGCAGCTGTCGCTGCCCCCGGTGTTCACCCCGCCTCGCCGACCGACCAGGCACCGCCCGACTACTGGGGCTACTCGTCGACGGGCTCCGGCACCGCCGCCCCGTCGCCCGAGATGCCCAGCGGCGCGCAGAACGTGGCGCCTCCCGCTCTGCCCGTGGGTCGTGTTGTCGGTGGTGTGGATGTCAAGAGCCGCCAGTTCCAGGAAGGAGAGCAAGGCGGAGCAGGCAATGGTGGGACGGTGTGAGTGTGCCTAGTGGCAGAAATCTGGAGGCGCGTAATTCGGGGGCGCGTAATGACAGGAGTGGCCCAAGAGCGATCTGTGATCTGGACGATGGTGGTAATTCTGTTAATAGCGGAGATAATATGTGAAGCTGTCCGCCCTCAACGGCAACCGAGGAGTGGTGGGAGTGAGTGGCATGTGTGGGGCGTCAATCGAGATCGAGGATGGGGTGGTTCCCTCGCACCAAAGGAAGTGACCCCTCCAAACGGCTGCGAGCCGGGACGACTCGGTCAGCTCCCATCAAAGTGACTGTGCGGGTTTGTACAGTATGATAGTACGACAGCGCCATGGGGGTATAGAGGGACGAGATCGAGTACGAGTGAGAGTGAGGAGCAGCCAAAGGGCGTAGATCTATGGGTCCACTCTACACACACACACAGACATACACATTGCTCTGCAAAAGCACAGATTCTCTGCTCGCTCTACTCGGGTCCAGGCATGCAGACGCCGACGTAGTCATTCTGCACCGCTCCCCTTTATCCCCTCCGCTCTTTCTCTCTCTCTCTCATTACCTTACCTTCCTCTCTTCTCCCTCTTCCCTCAACTTCTCTATAATCGCCACCATGCGCTCCCTCTGGCTCGCAGGCGTAGGCGCCCTCCTAGCCCACGCCGCGGCCGCTGCTTCGACTCCCATCTACCTCGACTCGTACACCCCGCAGCTCGAGTACCACCCCGACTCGACAAACAACACGGGCCAGGGACCGAGCTGGAACGCGAGCTTTACCGGCATCTTATGGTCGGAGCGCCAGGACAAGCGGGGCGGCAAGATCGGTGTCGGACAGGGCTACCACTGGGCGCGCGGGGCCATCGCGGGCCCCTCGGTGAGCTTTACGTTCTACGGGACGGGAGCCGAGTTCTTCGGATTCTGGGGATACCTCGACAACGGGACGGTACACGACGGCACGGGAGGAGAGGGGAGCGGCGCCACCACCCTCAGCCTCAGTGGCGGGCCCGACTCGCTGCAAGACGTCACCAACTCGGGGGTGATGAGTGGCGTCGGCCGCCCCGTGTCGCTGGGCAAGTACGCCGACCTATCGCGTGGGACGTACACTGTCACGATGCGCCCCACGGCCGGTATCGTGTCGTTTACGCACCTCGTCGTCCAGATGGACGTGGGCGGCAGGTGAGGAGCTGCGCGGACGCGTTGACCCCAGCACCAATGACCTCACCCAAGCCATCGCCAACCCCAGCATCTACCGCCCCTATAAGGAGAACAGCGACAGCTCGATCAGCCCCGACCCCAGGTTTGGGCGGTTCCAGGGCCCGCCTGGAAGCAGCTCGCAGGATGCCAGCACGGGAAGCTGGGCGGGCCAGAGCAGCGACGAGAACCGGCGAGTCGGCTCGCGCGTCTTCGGGGACAGTGTCAAGATCAACCTCGGGGTCGGGAACAACTTTCTCGGTATCAACGGCACCGTCAACACCAATCACGGCCTGTTCCGCGTCGAGGTCGACCCTGCGCCGACAGGCCGGCAGGGCAGCCAGGACTTTTGGGCCTCGACGTCATGGCAGGTGCTCGACACGGTGCTCTTCGCCGTAGGCCTCGACCCCGACACCGAGTACAGCGTGACCCTCACCAACCTGCAGGGCCCCAGCGCCCAGGCGGACGACTACAACGTGTGGTTTGACATCACGTCCCTCACGTTATGGAAGGTGCCGACGGAGTGAGTCTCGGAGGGGCGAGGCTGACCGCAGTGCCAAGGCGACAGCAGAGGACATCATCGGCCAGGGGCCCGGGAACCTGCAGGCAGACCCACAGCGCCAGGGTAGCGGGCTGCCAGTCGGGGCCATCGTCGGTGGGGTGGTGGTACGTCGAGGGCGGGCGCCACTGACGCGCAGGGCGGCCTGGCGGTTCTCTTGGCCGCAGGCCTCGCAGTGGGGTGGTTCTTCTGGCAGCGCCGCAAGCGCACCGACGAGTACGTCTGGTCGGGGCAGAACTAACAACCAGCCTCTTCGAGACCTCGTCGTACTTCGAGCCTGGGTCCTTCACCGCAACGCCCTACGTGGACTGTGGGTGCTCTGGCGACAGATCTGACGCCAGCCACGGCCGGGGCCACCAGTCCGGGTGCCTCCGGCTTCGATAATCCGCCCATGAGCACACTCCAGGCGTACGCAACCGGGCCAGGCTCGCCAGAGATGCCCCCGTCGCGCCACATGTCGTGGTCCGAGTCGTCGACCGGCCAGCCCGTCAACTAGTGAGCTCTCCTCCATCACACGCCTGACGCCAGCACCGACACCAGCCGGGGCAGCCTGGGCGGCCTCGCCGGCCTCGGGCTCCTGCCGTCCACCCTCCCCACCCAGCAGACGGGGCACTACCTCGCCACCGACGCTGGTCCTTATCTCGGCGCCACGCCCTCGGGTGAGATGCCACCCACCTACAACCCGGCGTGGGACTCGGCTGGCCCGTCGGATCAGCCGGAGATTCCCACCAACTCGGAGCAGGAGCCCGTGCGCGCGCCCACCGGCCGCAGGATCGGTGGACGCGACTCAAAGGGGCGTGGGTAGGCGTCGGAACATGTGCAGTTTGATTCGGGGTATGTACCATTCTGAGATGGGGACCACTTTCGCTACGACACAGTCTGATCGTGACCATGGACACGTACATGTATAGGTGTTCATAAACGCCGCGGGTGGTAGTTGGGCTTGGGCAAGAAGCTTGCCGGCCTCCACCTGTGGCTGGCTGCCAGTGAGTTGGGGACGTGGTGCGATCTGCCCAAGCCGCCACCCACCCTGAGACGACCGCTGGAGTCGGAGCGATGAGTCAGACCCAGGCAGGAATGTTGACCCCGTGATGGCATCGAGAACCGGGAACCAGCGGCGGGGCGTCGACTCCAAACGGCCGGGGAGCTGCGCCTTCTCCCACGCCACCCCCTCGACTGCTTTTGTATGCATGCGGAACAACCAGCACCTGCACAGCGCCGGACTGGACGGCCCGGGAATCGCGGAGGCCGGAGTCGGCGGAGCCAAACATGGCAAGCTGGGTGGTGCCTGTCGGCATGAAACCCCAAACCCAGCAGGGGTGGACTCCCGTCGCCGGTCTGGACTACATCGCCCAACACTGCATTCTCCATCCCGACATGCGTTCTCGTACGGAGCGCACTGGCCTGTCCCGCCGCACGAGGAGTGAGGAGGTGCTGGTGCCCACACGACCTCCTCCCGCTGCTGCTCCTCGCCGTCAGCACGCCGGTTTCGCCGGACTGCTCACCAGCCCCGCCCACCACGCCGCTCACGTTTATACCTGACCGCGCGCGACTCTGACCCCCACTCTTCACTCACTCACCATGTTCCCACTCGCCTGGCTTGTGGGCCTCGCGCTCCCCGCCCTGGCGGCCACGACGCCGATCACGCTCGACTCGTACGCCGCGCCGCTCGACTACCAGCCCAACTCGTCCAACCTCAGCGGCGGGCCGTCGTCCTGGAACGCCTCGTTCACCGGCTTCCCCTGGAGCGAGCGGCAGGGCGGCAAGCGCGGCGGCCAGATCGGCACCGGTGTCGGATACCACTGGATCCGCGGGGACGCCAACCCGAACGCCGTGGTCAACTACGAGTTCTACGGCACCGGCGTCGAGTTCTTCGGGTACTTTGGGTACCTTGGTACGGGGGCTGAGGGGGCGGCGGGGAACGGCGAGGTGCGGCTCAGCATCTCGGGCGGGCCGGACAAGCACAAGGACGTGACGACCGCGGGAATGATGACCGGGCGCGCGACCAGCCTGGGCAAGTACGCCGACCTGCCGCTGGGCCAGTACACTGTCACGATGCGGCCGTCTGCCGGCGTCGTCTCGTTCACCCACCTGGTCGTGCAGATGGAGGTCGGGGGCGACGCGAATGCCGTGTCGCAGGCGCTCGCCAACCCCCGCGTCTTTAACCCGTACACTGTCGGCGCGGACAGTGCGCTCACCCCCGACCCGGCGTGGGGCACGTTCAAGGGCGCGAACGGCACGGGCGGCTGGGCGGGCCAGCAGAGCAACGACAACCGCCGCGTCGGCACCAAGGTGTTTGGCGACAGCGTCGAGATCCAGCTCGGCACGGGCAACTCGTTCCTCAGCATCAACGGGACCAGCAACTCGAACCACGGCATGTTCCGGGTCGAGTTTGACCCTGCGCCGCCGTCGGGCAACGGCCGCGTCAAGCACTGGGCGCGCACGTCGTGGCAGGTCCTCGAGACGGTGCTCGTCGCCACCGGCCTCGACCCCGACACCGAGTACAAGGTCACCCTCACCAACCTGCAGGACGACGACAAGGCCGAGGAGAAGCTCGCCTGGTTTGACATTACCAACCTCGTGCTGTGGAAGGTGCCGACGGACGCCAAGCCCAAGGCCGGGAACGTGATCGGCGGCGGCGGCGGCGGCCAGAAGGACAAGGCTGGCGCGCCGATCGGCGCCATTATCGGCGGCGTCGTGGGCGGCGTCGCTGTCCTCGCCGCCATCGGATTCGCCTGGTGGTACTTTACCCGCCGCCAGCGGAGCCCGACCGAGCTCGCCCGCGCCTCGAGCTACAACAACGACCCCGAGTCGTACGTCACCACGCCCTTCGTCATCGACCCCTCGCCGGCCAACGAGGCCCCCCACCCCCAGCAGGCCTACCAGCAGCCGCAGATGACCATGCTGCACCCCTACTCGGGCCTGTCGGGCCCCAGCACCGTCGCGTCCTCGGAGCGCCAGATGTCCTGGTCCGAAGCCTCCAGCAGCCCCTAGTGAGTACCCCGCCCTCCTCCGAGCCCAGCTGACCCCAGCGACGGCTCCTACGCCGGATCCCTGGCAGGCCTTGCGGCCGGCGTCGTGCCTCCCGGCGTGCTGCCCAACCGGCCGCGCGGGCCGGCCAAGCTCGCGCCCCAGCCCCAGCCCGCCCACCACCTCGCGACGGACGCGGGTCCCGCCCAGCCCATCGACGACGCCACCCCCGTCGGCGAGATGCCGCCCACGTACGACCCGTCGTGGGTCGGCTCGACGTCGTCAGGTCCCTCCGTCGCTGCCCCGGACATGCCGGGCCACTCGCAGGCACCAGAGGAGCCGGTGCCCGGCCCCAGCTCGGGGGCGATGGGCCGCGTCATTGGCGGGTCGGACTCGAAGGGCCGCTAGGCGTGTAGCAGAGCAGGGATGTATTGCTTTAGTTCGTACAGTGGGGCATGGACGCTGTTGTGTGACCTGGAGAAGGGCGAGGCGCTGTGGTGTCAGTCGACTCCGGCGTGTCCGGGTTGTGTGGCCGACGTTCCCGGCAACTCCCGCTGCCCTGTTTGCAGCGCCGGCACAGCTTGGCGCTGCGCTCGGGGATGTGTCAGGTATCAGTTCCCACGCTGCGCCAGGTCTGGGCCGCGCGAGCCGTCTCAGAGGTCAGACATGTCAGACGTCAGAGGGTGCGGGTCGACATCATGTTGCCATCGCCATTCTCTGCAAGCAGGGGAAGCTGGGGAGCCTGGACCCCGACCGCAGTGGGTCACGCCCTTTCTTGCCGACGGATAGTCGTTGCACGAGAGGATGCTCGTGAGGATGCGGCAGAGGGCCGTCCTGTCGCCTTTCTCCCCCTCCTCATCTCCCACCGACTTGACCGCCCACTCCCTTGTCCACCTGCGCGACCCGCTCTCTAATCCGCCACCACACCCAGAGCAGTGCCCATCGCATCGCGCCTACTTGTGCGAACCCGCCTCCTCCTGCGTCTTGAACCACTCGTCGTACTTGACCCTGCGCTCCTTGAGCGTCTGCCTCCAACCCTGCTGTCAGTCCACCCCCTCCCCCGGCCTCAAACTCACATCCTTCTCCTCCGTGGACATGGCGCGCCACCGCTCGGCGGCAATCTTGGCCATCTCCTGGTACTTTAAGATGCCCTCCTTGTTGGCAATCTCGGGGGTCTGCAGCAGCTGGGGCTGCAGGCTGCGGAGGAACTCGAAGAAGCTCGAGGTCGGGCGGCCTGGGTTGCCGGGCCGGTCGCGGAGGTCGCGAAGGTACTTTGCGCGGCCGCCAGGGAACTTGATGCGCTTGCCAAGCGCCTTCTCAACAGTGGCGCGCTCGGCGGGCGTGCGCGCAAAGTACCACTCCTTGTACTCCCTCTCATACTTGGCGGCGTCGGCCTTGGCCTGGGCCTGCAGCTCCTCGACCCTGGCCGGGTTGTTGGCCTGCAGCTCGCTCCACTCCTGCGCAATCGTCTTGGACAGGCGCACCATATCGAGCTTGCCGTCCGCCCTCAGGCTCTCCTTGTTCGCCTCGAACCACTCGGAGAAGAAGGAGATGTAGGCCGACTTTGGGCGAAGCGGCGGCTTGTCCTCGTCTGAAGTTAGCACGCGCGCGCGCGCGGCACGGGACGGCTCGGCTCACCGGCAATCTTGATCTTCTTGGGCTTGGCGGCGGCCTTCTTGGGCTTGGTGGCCCCGTCCATGGCAGCGTCGTCCTTGACCTTCTTGGCCCGGGGTTTGCGCGCGGCGGCCTCGAGGAGGGGCGCGGAGACGGACAGGGCGCGGACGGGGAAGAGCTCCCGGCGCGCCGGGAGCACGGCGTGGCGCAGAATCGAGAGCATGGTGTGGATGGGTGAGTGGGATGGATGGGAGGATCGAGGTTAGATACGGCGTCGAGGTGAGAGGTTTGTTGACCCTCACAGGCAAGGTTGGCGAATGACGTTTGTGTCGACCACGTGGCTCACCGCCGGAGGCGCTGGTATTAGCAGGTATGTGGCAGGTCGCGCGACCGTTCTCATCTTGCCTAGGGCCTTTCTTGTGCTCAGAGGGCGGACAATGAACACTGGAGAGAGCATGCATTCTGCTTGTGCTGTAGTTGGGCATGTTTGTGCACAGCCAAGATTGGATTCATGCATGTCCAAAATTGTGTGTGCTGGGTGGGTGAACAAAAGTGGAGGCGTCGTCTGTCGTCTGTGCATTATCACGGAAGCAATTTTCATTACGTTGCTCCCCATAGGCCATTACGATTTCAATAGGGACAATACTGTACAATCCGAATGTCATTAGGACGGAGCATGCCGCACCTCGGCCTCGGCGACGCTCTTGCTCTTTGTGCGCCGTGGATCAGGCGCGGCCCGCTGCTCCGAGCTTGCCCGCCCTCGCCCCTCCCCCCGCGCGCCCCGAAGCCTCCCGCTGCTCGCTAATGCACATGCAATGGTGGTACAGTCTACACCTGCTTCTCCGTCTGGGCGCGCTCCTCCGCCAAGCGCGACCACGCCTCCTCCTTCTTCCGCGTGCGCTCCTTGCTCGCCTCGCGGTTGCGCGTCGTGCGGTCGATGCGCTGGTGTCAGTCGAGTCTCCTGCAAGATGATCTATGTCCAGTGCGCAGCCATCGGGCACAATCACCCCGCCTCGCGATGGTCAACCAGATGCGCACGCCCGCTGGCTGGCCCCAGTTTCGCCGAGGGCGAGCATTGCACACCAGATCGCCAGAGTAGCTCACCTCCTTCCGCAAGCACATGTTCAGCGCGAGCTTCTGGTCGTTGCACGCGCCGATGAACTTTGCGAATCCGTTGCGCCCATGGCACTCCTCGAGCGCCTGGATGAGGTCGGCGCAGGCTGGGGTCAGCGCCAAACAGGGGAGCGCGCACCAATCTGGCGTTCTGGTACTCCGAGGGGGGCGTGCATGGCGGGCAGACGCAGTGGGGGTGGAGATGGAAGGGGAGATGGAGAACAAGAAGAACAAAGATGTCCCGGATGCAAGACCCGAGGCCGAGAGGGACGGCCAGGCACGGCGTTGGGTGGCGAAAATAGAGGAAGGTCACCGAACTCGAACTCCACATTCTTGCACTCGTCGCTCACTCTCACTCCATCACTCCATCACAAACAAAAGCTCATCGCGAGCACTAGACAACACACAGACAATCTACGCACAATGGCATCGGCATCCACCTCGGCCCGCACCCTCCTCTCCCGCTCCTTCGCCGCGGCGCGCCAGGCGCTGGTGCAGCGCAACCCCACCCCCCGTCCGCTGGTGCGCGCGTCGGCGCCGCGCGTCGTCCGCGCCCAGCCGCGCTCCACCGCCGCCTCCACGCGGTGGTACTCGTCCTCCTCTTCTTCCTCTCCCGACTCGTCCGTCCCCTCCACCCCGGGCTCTTCGCACGCCCTCGGCGCGCCCGAGAAGGAGGTCGAGGGCGGGAGCACTGGCAAGCAGCCGATTGGGCGGGTCGAGCCCCGCCTCTCGCTCACGTTTACGTGCCAGGCCGGGCCCGAGAAGGAGAACCCCGTGTGCGGGCACCGCAGCACGCACGAGTTTAGCCGCAAGTCGTATGAGAAGGGCGTGGTTCTCATCCAGTGCCCCGAGTGCAAGGCGCGGCACCTGATTGCCGACCACCTGGGGTGGTTTAACGTGAGTGCTGGAGGGTGAGAATGAGGTGCGACGGAGAGAAGGAGCCGGCGAAAGTGAAGGATGCAGCAGCGATGAGGAGGACGGCGCTGGTCTTCAGTATTTCAGTACACCCGCTAACACGCAGGAGGTGACCGGCGACGGGCAGCACAAGACGGTCGAGGACCTCGTCAAGGCCAAGGGCGAGAAGGTTACGCGCGGGCGCGTCAACTTTGATGGCGACATCGAGTACGCGCCCGAGTAGAGCGCCAAAGACGAGCGCGCCGCAAAAGCGCTGTACAAGCGCGATGTATTACTTCTCTTGCTCTGGTGGCCTGGTGGTGTGATGACATGGCTGACGTGCGGATTATACGCAATACAAGAGTACAACATTGGGGCCGGTCTAAGAAGGCGTGACAGCGCTACCGGGCGGCGTATGCGACAAACGCAGCGCGTACTGCTGTCAGCTGCGTACTAGGGAAGTAGCTCACCTCGCCGCACGAATGCGCCAAAGTCGCGGTCGGCGTTGAACTGTGCGACAAGCTCAGCCGTTGCAATGGGTGGGTCACACAATGGGACCGAGCACTCGTCCTTCATCTCGAGGACGAAGCAGAACTCGCGATCGGGCTTGGCGGCGTCGATGAGAGTGAACGTGAAGAGTAAGCGGTCTGGCGTCAGCTCGCATCCAAATCGATGAGCTGCTCCCGTGCTCTCCCGACTCACTGCCCACACCCGCGATCTTGAGCCCGAGCGCGCCCTCCAGCACCGCGAGCTGCGCATCGTCCTTGTCCGCATTCTCGCGGAGGATCTTGACTTGTCTCTCCTTGGTCGCGCGCTCAATACCGACGTCGCGCCGCACGCCCGCTAACTCGCCATCGAGCGCCGACCCCTGTTCGCGAATCTTGGCGAGCTGCGCGTGCAGCCGCCCCACGCTGGCAGTCAGGTCGGCGAGATGGTGCCGCTCCTGCTCGATCGCTGCTGTCAGCCTCCCATCATTCATCAGCCGCACTGTCCAGCATCTCCCTCTCTTGTGCGCGCGCGTCCTCGATGCGCGCCTCCATGTCCTCCTTTTCCGCGTGGAGGTTGCGCACGGCCGCCGTGTGCTGCGCCGCGCTCTGCGAGATGGCCTCCTTCTCGCGGAGGACGTAGGCGTCGATGGCCTCGGTGAAGGCGAGCATCTTGGCCTCGAAGGACGCAAAGCCGATGTCGAAGGCTGGCGCTCCGGGGGCCCGGTTGAGGCTCTCCTTGAGCGACACCTTGGGGAAGGTGATTGTTGCCATGGTGGTGGATGACGAGTTGAGTGGTGTGTAGTTGAGCGCGACTGATGTTGTTGCGCGGTTAACAGTGCAGCAGTGCGGTTGTTTGGCTCCGGCAGCCCACGTGGTTGGACAAAATGGTGAAAATGAGTGGAGGATAATAGGTACGGTGGGCAGCGTGGGCAGGGGGTGTGCCCGGGTGTGTTTGGGTGGCGGTGTGACGTCTTACACGGGATCGTCACGGCCAGCCTGCCAGGGCGGGGGCGATCTGCACCGCGCAACTGCGCGTCGTCGTCCACTGAACCTTCCTTGCCAACTCTCTCTTGCACTCTTGTCTCTTGCCATCAACATTTACACCGTCTCTTCTTCCACTCCACGTCTCACCCATCGTCTCCACGCTTCCCCCAACAGCAACTCGTCTCTCACGCGCACCTTCCCCAGTCCCCAGCCATGAACTTCTCACCATGTGAGCTGTGTCACTTATGGGTAAACTAACAGCAGACCAACCGCCGCCTGACCAGCACGCC
>JAMALN010000353.1:0-34927 GCA_023630115.1 Cutaneotrichosporon sp. PK4640 | reverse complement strand
CTATACTCGCCGATTGTTATTACGTCTTCCTCACTAGTATTAGCACATTCTTTAGCATGCACTCGTGGCCGCATGCGTGTGGGGCGTAGCGACGGGGGTTGGGCTTGTGGCCGGCGCCGTGAGTGTGATCGTGAGTGGCGTGGGCGCAGCCGGTGAGAAGGGTGGCCTATGCGAAGGACGCGATAACGAGGTGTGAGCATGTGAGGCATGTGAGGGCATGAGACATGACGGGCGGACTGTGGCGGCCTTTGCCAGGTACAACCATATAAAGGCTTGGATAAGACCAGCAGCCCTCTTGGATATCGCGCTCCTCTTCCGCACGCCATATGGCCGCGCTGGCCGCGTAGAGTGCGAGTATACCCATTTTGTGCCCACCAAAGTTGGACACTTTGTCGCGGCACCGGCGGATTGTTGGAACTCGAGCAGTGGTTCTTGGAAAACAAGGCACGTGATTTGGAAATTGACGTAGCCGGGGCCGCGACCCGACCTCCACTCTGGCCTGGGCTGCCTCCACCCACTGCCCACTCAGAACGCGCGCCAGCCAGCTGATATACATGCCCGCTGCCCATTTCCCCCCTCTGTCCCCTCCCCACTTTCTCACCACCTCTCACCCACCATGCTCTCGCGCACGGCCACCTCCCTCCGCCCCGCTGCCCGCGCCGGCCGCCTCGTCCTCCGCGGCCTCGCGACCTCGGCCCCGGTCTACGAGGTGAGTGCCACAGTGCGGGGGCGTGGGAGGCGGCGTGTGGGCGTGGAGTAGCCTTGCTCCCGCTGGAATGGGACCGCGCTTCCGCACGCTGCACTCGCCGCCTCCACCGAACGGCGGCGCCCGGAACTGCGAGCAGAAGCGCTGACGACAGAACAAGCGTACCCCGCTGTACCAGCTCAACGTTGACCGCGGGGCCAAGATGGTGCCGTTTGCCGGCTACGACATGCCGCTCTCGTACGGCGATGTTGGCCAGGGTGAGTTACAGTGGATGGCAGCTTGGAGGTGGCTGGCAGCTTGCAGCTGGCAGCTGGCCGCTGGCTTCTGGGAGGCGCCTGGGCTAGAGAACTGGCTTTGAGAACCCGCGCACCGCGAGCGAACGCGATCGGGTGCGGTGGGCAGTCATAGCCACGGCAGTTGGCGCCGGCTCTTGACGCGAGCCGCGCCTGGCCGGGCTTCCGCTCCTACTTGGTGACCTGTGTCTACGGGCGGTCTTGCTTGCATCCGCAGCGCCCGGCGCTCTTCGCGCTGCCAGAGCGGCCCCTAGCTGCTGCCTCGCGCCTCTCTTCACTCGGCTTGCGCTAACCCCAGTCGCCGCGCACAACCACGTCCGCACCGCCGCCGGCCTCTTCGACGTCTCGCACATGGTCCAGCACATCTTCAGCGGCGCCGGTGCCCAGGCCTTCCTCACCAGCCTGACGCCCACCTCGCTCGACAAGATCCCCGAGCACGGCTCGTCGCTCTCCGTCCTCCTCAACGAGAACGGCGGCATCATCGACGACCTGATCCTCACCAAGATCGCCGCCGACGGCTCCAAGTGGTACACTGTGACCAACGCCGGCCGCGCCGACGAGGACAAGGCCCACTTCACCGCCAAGCTCGAGCAGTGGAACAAGGACCACCCGGACCAGGCGGTCACCTGGGAGATCCTCGAGGGCTGGGGCCTCGTCGCGCTCCAGGGCCCCAAGGCGGCGGCCGCGCTCGCGACCCTCACGGACGCCGACCTCGTCGCCCTCAAGTTCGGGCAGAGCGTGTACGCCGACGTCGGCAAGGAGAAGGTGCGCTGCCACATTGCGCGCGGCGGCTACACCGGCGAGGACGGGTTCGAGGTCTCGATCCCGCCCGAGGCGGCGGTGAGCATCACCGAGCAGATCCTCGCCGCGCCCGACGTCTGGCCCATCGGCCTCGGCGCGCGCGACTCGCTCCGCCTCGAGGCCGGCATGTGCCTGTACGGGCACGACCTGGACGAGAGCGTGTCGCCCATCGAGGGCGGGCTCGCGTGGCTCGTCGGCAAGGACCGCCGCGTCGAGGGCGCGTTCCCGGGCGTGTCGCGCATCCTCGCCGAGCTCAAGGACGGGCCGAGCCGCCGCCGCGTCGGCTTCGAGGTGCCCGGCGCGCCGGCGCGCGAGGGCGCCAAGGTGTTTGACGAGGCCGGCACCGAGATCGGCGTCATCACCTCGGGCATCCCCTCGCCCACGCTCGGCACCAACATTGCCATGGGCTACGTCAAGAACGGGTCGCACAAGAAGGGCACGCCCGTCCAGATTGAGATCCGCAAGAAGCTCCGCCCCGCCACCGTCCGCCCCATGCCCTTCGTCCCCCCCAAGTACTACAAGTAGTGTGTAGGTAGAACATTTCGGTTGTTGCATCGCATAAAGAGTATCAGGATACAACGGGGCGAGTGTCAAGTGTCCGAGAGTTACAGGATTGTCAGCAGGCCGGCGGCGGCAGCTCCTATCGCGGCGCCGGCGACGCCCCGGCCCATGGCGCCGGAGCTGGGCTTGGAGGCGGGCGGGGTAGATGCAGACGGCGACGCTGCTGTCCCGCTGCCTGCGCTTGCTGCGCCAGTCGCACTCGCCGCGGCGCTGCTCGACACGTTGATCGGCGCCGTGTCGTTGTTTCCCACGAGCCCCGCGCCATACGCGCGCGTCGTAGCGCCCTCCAGCGCCCACTTGAGCCCGCCAAACACGTGTGCGATAAAGGTATCGTCCCGCCATGCTGATGTCAGCCAGCCCACACAGCACTCAGCAGCCCACGCCGCACGCACTCTCATTCGTATGCCCGAGCGACGTGTAGAACGAGCGACCCGCCTGCTCCGCCACCATTTCCCCGTATTCCGGGCTCTCGATGTACCACGCGATCGGGTGCGGCTCGCCAAAGCTGTAGTTGCCGCTCGAGCCCGCGTTGTTGGTGTAGCTGCCCTCGTCGACGGTGAGGAGGACGCGCGCGCCCTGCGCCCGCGGGTCCTGGCGGTAGTAGTACACCTCCTCGGTGAACGTCCAGCGGTCCGGGACCGGCGCCGTGGCGGGGTGCGTGGTGTTGGCGCGGAGAAAGGTCTGGCGTCAGTTGGGCAGTAGGCGACGCACGGCAGGCTGCAGCTCGGGGTGGTAGTCAAAGTACGCTGGGTTAGCGACGTCTCGGCTGCACTCACCGCCCACCGCCGCCAAGTACACGCTGTTGTTGTACAGGCACGCGCTGGCGCTGTGCACGCCGGCATACACCCCGCCGGACCGTAGGTAGCGCTCGAGCGCGCGCTGCTGCGGCCCGTCGAGCACCTCCTCGCTCGTGCTGACGAACATGACGCCGTCGAAGCGCGCGAGGTTGCCGTCCGCGAACTGGGTCGGGTCCCTGGGGTCAGCCAGGCCGCTGGCCATCTCCCTTCCTGCGCCCTCTCCACTCGGGCGGGCTCACTCGGTAAACTCGAACGCGACGCCCTCCCCCGCCCCGCGCGCCCGCAGCGTGTCGATCGCCGTCGGGATGCTGTCGTGCCGGAAGCCCAGGGTGCGCGTGTACACCAGCACGCGGGGGGCGGCGAGCGCGAGCGGCATGAGGGCGAGCGCGAGGAGCATGGGGACGGTAGGAGGAGTGGGCGATGGATGAATGCTTGGCGGAGATTGCATGACGTCGTCCGATTCGCAGTCGGCCGGCTCGAGCCGGCGCAATCCGGCCCGAAAACTGGCATGTTCTCATCCACTTCTCTTTCAACGATGCAATGCGCACTACTGGGCTATCAAGGGCTAGAGCGAGAGTACTGCGCCGGCGAGGAGGGACAGCGCGAGCAGGGCGTGCACGGGGCGGACTGTCGGCGCCGAGCTCTGAGGAGTTTGCGAGGCCCCCGGGGTGCCCGAGGCCTCTCCCGTCGAGGCCGCAGGAGTTGAGGCCACTGATGTGGAGGCGACCGGGGTGCTCGAGTCCACTGGAATGCTCGAGGCCGAAGCTGTCGAGCCCGAAGCTGTCGGGGCCGGTGTCGATGCCGTCGTCGAGGCCGTCGAGGCCACCGCCTTCGTGGCGCGCTTGCACACCCCCACCTCCCTCACACACCGCAGGAACGGGCTCGGCTGGTCCGTGAGGCACATGGCGCGCCCGCACGCGCCGCGCGCCTCGCCGCCGAGCTGCCCGCAGCAGTCGAGCACGCGGTCCGCGGTGAGGGACCCGCACACGTTGAGCGGGTCGGCGTACGTCTCGTTCCACCACGCGGCGGGCGAGAGCGCCGCGTCGAGCGGCGGGAGCTCGGTGCAGTTCGGGTGCGCCATGATCGGCAGGGAGGGCGGGAGGGCGGACGACATGGTGCTTGATGGGGGGCTTGGCGGGGCGGGCTTGATGGGATGGGCAGCACGCTGCCTGCCTGCATGCTGCCTGCTCTTATACGAAACGCGCCAGGAACTCGCCAAAGAACATGAAACGCTCGTCTGGAACCGTCCCCTCACATCCCTTGATACTAGACTTCGGCAACGTAAGTGCCTGGTCGCCACAGGTCTCGACCCACCATGCACTCCCTGGCATATGATCGCTATCTGTATATTATATGTTGGCTGGGCTACAGCGCCGCCGAGAGGAGCGAAAGCGCGAGCACGGCGGCGACGGGGCGCACGGCGCGGCTCGACGAGTTGCCCCCCTCCGTCGCATCCGCCTTCGTACACGTCCCCACGAGGCTCTCGGTGTCGTTGACGCGAGCCCGCGCCTCGGCCACGCAGTCAAAGTACGCCTCGGAGGCGTCGGTGAGGCACATGACGCGTGCGCAGACGGCGCGCGCCTCGCCGCCGACGGAAGCGCAGCACGGCGCGACGTAGCTCGTGTTGCCCGAGCTGCACACCTGCCGCGGGGCGGCGGTCTCGTTCCACCACGTCGTGGCCGAATCGGTGGCGGAGGGCGGGGGGAAGGCGGCGCAGTTGGGGTACGACATGGTGGGGAGGGGTGGCGCCGCGGCGAGGGAGGTCGAGGCGAGAGACGACATCGTTGGTCTGTTGTGGGTGGTGCTTGTCTTGTAACGGTGGCGAGTAGTTTACCAGGCCATATAGGCCGCCAGATGCCAGATCCGGAGGGATACCGTGTCAGCCAGCTGCAAGCATGTTATCCTCGCGAAGCCGGGTCCGACGTCGGTTTCCGACACCGCAGAAGGTGGAGCAGCTTCCGACACGCGGCTCGCATACACCCCCGGTGCCGTAACTGGGCGGAGCGGGCAAGCCAAAGCCGAGGACTGCACAGCTCCGAGGAATGCGCCGCAGCTCGTCGGTAATCTTATCTCCCCCTCCTGATCACATGCCGTGCCACGGATCTGCACAGCTTCGCGCGCCTGCCGGCCTGCGGGACTGCTCTGGCTGGGTACGAGCACTGACCCCTCCCCGCCCACGACCTGTTAAGCTCTGCACCCGCCCGGCGCCAAGCCGCCGCCGCCGACTACGCGGTGCCTGCACGTCATTGCTGTCAAGCGCTCCGAGGCATATAACCTCGCATCCCGCCCCACCTCATCTCCCACCCCTTACTCATGTCCGTCACCCTCCGCGTCATCCCCTCCGCCCCGCCCACCCAGGCGGTCTCGTGGGCGCCGACCCCGCCCCTCCCGACGCTGGCGTACGACTGCGCCCGCGTCCCCGACCGCGCCTTTGAGCACTGGAACGACTCCCTCGCGTACCCGTACGTCGTGTGCACGGCGGCCAACAGCTCGTTCGTGTACCCCTGCTGCGTCGCGTTCGGGGGCGAGGCGGCCACGCTGTGCACCGCACCATGTGCCTCACGCGGCACCACTCGACGTCGTTCTGGCGCAGCCTCGACAGCCTCGGGGGCTTGGTCGGGGGCAAGGCTGCGAGGTCGAGTGCGAAAGTAGGGAGCCGGAGGCGGGGGCGAGCGGGATCATCGTGCTCCCACCCAGTGGGGGAGAGCGGGCGAAGGTGCAGCTCGCGGGGGCGGTGGTGCTGGTGGCGGTGGCGGCGGTGGGGGCTCTGGAGGGATGTATGTGTGCCACTTCCTGGTCTGAGCTCACGGCCACCCGGCCCGGTTGGAGGATGGGCTCCGCGCGGCGTGCGGGGCCCTCGCGCTCCTCGCCGCCACTTGCACGCTCAGCGCCAACAGGCTCGGTTATACATGCCTCGCATACCCTGTGCACGGCTGCTCAGGTGGCGCACCGACGAGAAGATAACTGGCCACCCCACACCGCCTCAGGACGGCCGTGCACGGGCCCCGGCTTGGCATACAGCGAGCGACCATCTCCATGATCGCATCCAGCTTTCTCCATCACTCACACCATCACTCACACCATCACTCACACCCACACCATGCCCCACATCGCCCGCCAGTACTCGCACTACGACCGCACGCGGTGGATCCCGACGCCCGACCTGCCGCCCATGAACGTGACCTGCCCCAAGGAGCTCAGCAACAGCACGAACAGCGTCTACAACCCGTGGGAGGGCGCGTACGCGGCGCCCTACGCCGTGTGCGGCGCCGGCAACGACACGTTCGTGTACCCCTGCTGCTCGCTCATGGCGGGCGAGACGCGCGCCGCCTGCGGCAACATCTACTGCCTCACCAACGTCACGCTGCACGACTGGACGAGCTGCGTGCGCAGCGTCGCCGAGTCGGTCAACAACTCGAACTTTGCGATGAGCCACTGCGACCACGCGCAGGCGCTGCCGAAGCCCGCGAGCGCGGCGACGCGCCGCGCCGCGTGCGCCGCCCTCGTCGTCGCCGTGTTTGCCGGCGTCGCGGCCGCGCTCTAGGTGAGCTCAGACGTGGGCGCGCTGATATGGACCACTTTCCTTCTGGGCCCGGGCCCGCTTCCGAATGCTTCTCTGATCAGGTACGCCGGCATCGCCGCGCTGATGCCACCGATACATAGTACATAACACTCGTTGCAAGATAATGACCGTCCATGAAACTGGTGACTACAGCACGCTCTCGAGGAGGTACTGCGTCGCGCCGACGCGCGCGGCGTACTCGCGCCGGCTGAGGAACTCGACGCCCGCCGCCTCCACCCCGAAGCGGGGGAAGCCGACCATCGTGACGCGGAGCGGCGCGTGCGCCGGGCGCGCCGCGACGGCGGCGAGGAGCACCCACCCGAGCGACCCCTCGAACGGGGGCGGCCCGCCCACCCCGTGCGTCAGCACCACCTCGACCGGCCGGGAGCCGGGGTCCGCGTCCCCGAACCCGCGCGGGAGGCTCGCGAAGGGCTTGTACAGCACGACGAGCTCGCGCAGGGACGGGAGGGCGCGCCACGCCGCACGCCACCCCGCCCCCACGAGGTCCTGGAAGTCGGACGCGCACAGCACGTACCGCACCACGCCGGGGCGCACGTGCTGGTGCGCGAAGGCGATGACGGTGGGCGCGTGCACGCGGAGGCCGCGGTGCGCGGAGCGCACGACGGCGGCGGCGGCGAGGAGGGGGTCGGCGCGGGCGTCGGCGTGCGTCACGGTCACGACGCGCGTGTGTTTCACCGCGGTGCGGGGCAGGGGGTGGGCGTCGGCGCGCGTCCACGCGAAGGGGTCGGTCGGGGCCGGGAGGCGGTACGGGCGCGGGGGCGCGCCGGGGGAGAGGACGAGGTGGTGGCAGAGCACGCGGAGGGTGGCGTCGTCGTACCCCTCCAGCGAGGTCGGCTGGTGCGTCGCGACCTCGTAAGCGGAGGGGTGGTCGAGCAGCCAGGTGGTGTCTAGGGGGGCCTCGTCCGACATGGCTGGGCGGGTGAGTGTATGGTCAGTGGGATTCTTCCCTCTTATGCCGCTCAGCGATATGTGGTTGAGCGGGGTGAGTGCCGGTGCGAGACGTTTGAGTTTGATCAAGACGAGGGTCAGTGATGTAAACAGTGCTGCCATCAATAAACACAGCTGATGGAAGGTACCTGCCTCGTCGCCAGATGATGGCGGATGCTAAACATGAGGAGCTCGCCCCAAAGGCGTTCCAGCGCCATCAGATAGGCCGAGGACTGGAACACATGCTCAGCACAGCACAGCACCTCCTGGCGCAGCGCTCGCTCGAAAAGGCACCTTGTCCGCTGGTCACTTGCGCCCCATACCTCTCGCCTGGCTATTCTCAGCCGCTACGGCGTCACGCATACTCGAGTGCTCCGCGCTCGCCAACTCCGAGCTACCCACTGCAGTCGGCATTGGAACCCCCATTCAGTACATAGCTCGAAACCAATCCAAGGGGCTACCATGGAGACATCGCCTTTGCCATTTCGCCACCACCAGTGCCGGATCGAGCCACCCTCTTCGCCTCATACGGGATCCATCGTCCCGGGCCCTCCATTCGTGCGCAAGCCCACCTGTATGCCTCCGGGCGCCGGCGGGGCCCTCCACGCCCCCGGACGCCCCCTCCCACCGGCGAGATGGCCGAGCGGTCTAAGGCGCTGTGTTAAGGTGACTCCGAGGCCGAGCAGGTCGGCGCGAGCATCCGCAGTCTTCGGACGTGGGTTCGAATCCCACTCTCGTCAACAGGGGATTCAGTTCCCCAGCCTCCTCTTTTGGCCTGCGGCGGGGTTCTGGGGGACAGCGGAGCACCAGTGAGGCAGGTGGGGTCAAAGGGCGGGGTGGTGACCGGCGAGCGGCGGGTTGGGTAGAGGGGTCTTCGTCGCGTCTTCCCCCGGCTCTGGGAAGAGAAGGGAGTTGGGCACACAGGATGAGCGGCTCTGATATACCTCCTCCGGTGCGCTCCGTCGGGTAGCGCTCGAGCGTGAAGAGGTACCGTAAAACTCGGATGGGTGACAATTGTGCAGGAGGCGGAGTCGACATTCGCAGCGAGGGGGAATGATGGCGCGGCGACACTAGAGGTTAGGGCGACATTACGCCCCGTGGCTTCACACTCGGATACTGATGGAATTTGAAACGCACACAGATGTACCTCTACCGAGTTTTAGAGCATATTCTGCGCATATTTGAACCAGAATCGAACGCTTGGCGCGGCACTTCCGATATCCAAGAAACCCCAAAAACCACGTCGGAGCATTGGGTTTCGAACCGCTGCCAAGTTACACCACAGCCGCCACCCGCGTCTAGCGAAACCACGCTGGGCGCGCTCCTGCTCCTGCTCGGAAAGTCTCAACCGGGTATCGTGCCGGCCCTCCCGGGGCAGGATACTGAGCCCGAACGGGTCGCGGGTGATGGGTTGCCGGCATTGTTGGAGTCGGTGAGATGATGCGTCCTGTTCTGAATGCCTGCTTGCTGATGTGGAAGATGAGCGCCTTCATCAGGTCGACGCTTGGGGATGACGCGTTGGGGTCCACCTTATGGATGACAAGGATAGCGAAGGGGTTGGGAGCATTAGAATCCAAGAGTAAGTGTGAGCTATCACCCGTTCAAGAGGCTACGGTGCATCAGTGCTTCTTCACACTGCGTATGCATCTACAACGCTATCTAGGACGCCTCGCTGTGTACACTAGCTCTACGTGTCTGCCCACCTCACATCAGGCCGGCATCCATCCGCGTTTCGAGGCGGTACCTCTCTTTCCCCACCTTCCGACAATACTCGCTTCGGGACAGAAAGGTGACCGAACGACGGACGACATCGGGAGCTTGGAAGACCTCGATGTAGGACTCGAACTCTTCATGAACGCGCGCTCCCGAGGTGCCGAGTCGGTGAGAGTGTGCGCCGACGAGGGTGAAGTTGACCTTGGGCATCATGGCGGCGTGGCGTAGCAGAAAGTCGACAATGAAGGATGGACCGGCCGAGTCCCGTTTAAAGATGAGCACGACTTCCTCCAAGCCGCTAATACCATCGAGGACCACGTCTTCCAGATGCTGCGTGTGGTTCCGAAGAGCCCTGTGGTGGGCGCGAGCGGCCTCAGAGTAGGTCTCGTTGCCTCTGTCGTAGTCGCTTACGTCTGTGTCGTCTGAGAACCTTGAAACCGACGACAGATCTTCGCCGCTTGCGTCGATGTATTCCTGAGAGGTAAGGAAGGGGACGATGTAACGGTTGCACCGCATGTTGGGCGGCCTCTCCGCGGCAGCAGTGCTGGTGACCGCGAAGTCGATGATGGTGTCGACAGGGGGCTGGAATCCCGAGGCAGAAAAGCGGCGGACAACCTGGAGGTGGGGGAGGGAGCGGAGGCTCGCGAGTGAGGCGCGGCAGCGTTCACCTTCAAACATGACCCGGTGGCAGTCCACGTCCAGCACGACACAGTGCTTGCGCATCTGTTTGAGGAGGCCTTGCTGAGCGGCAATCCTCTTGTTGTTAACCCCTGGGCTCATCGCCCACTGAAGCGGGATGCGCCGCCGGTCGGTGGAGTGGAAAGACACAGGATGCTCCGCATTGAACGGGCCGACAACGAGGTGCTGGAGGAGTTGCGGGTCGACGTGGTTCCGGAATCCACGAGAGACATTGCGCAGAGTGAGGACTTGGTCGCGGGAGAGGTAGGAGAGGATGAGGTCGAACAGGTGGGGATAGCGCTGGTGATCGAGGGGGCTGTCCATGGTGATGCTTGCGGCCGTCCTAGAGCGGATGCCTTCGTCTCGTCGCGAGCGTGTAGGTGGAGATTGGCGCGCGTGGAGGGCGGCGCGATGTAGTGACTGCGTGTCAACCAAGCTGAGCGCTGGAAGGTTCGCCGCAGGTCACTCACTGCTTGTGTGGAGGAAGGTGGGTCGACGACGGAGATGCTAGGGGACGGGGTCTGTCACAGTGACCAGAGCCGCAGAAACGACGCGCCCGGAGAGTCGGACGAGGAGGTGAAAGGGCTGAAATCGCTGGAGTTGAAGGGTGTGAAGTGGAGAGTAGTCAAGAGAGTGACAGAGTGAGTGATGATGACGATGACGAGGGAAGGTGCGAAGGTGGAGGGCGTGGGAGGCGTGGGAGATTGTGATGGGCGCTTGAAACCGCGAGTGACGCGTGTGTGTGGATTGGCGGTGAAGGCTCGTGCACCAAGTGACATTCATAAACAAACCATCCCTCCCTCTTGGCTTCCACCTCTCAATATCCTAGACAAGTGCTCTGTCGCGCGTCGGCACGGCCTCCAGCTCCTCCGTGGCCATGCCCTTGGCCACATCGTCGCGGTCACGCTCCGCCTGCTCGGCCGCCTGCGCCTCCTGTGCCAGGCGGAAGTTGCGAGGGCTGTTGATCAGCTCGTATCACTATAGACAGCTTTTGGACTCACCGGACAACCTTGACGTCGTAGATCCGAAGCGCGACGATCACCAGTCCACTGGTGATGTACAGCGCGAGGCACACGGGCCAGCCATACTTGTAGCGCGGCGCCTGCTTGGTGGGGAAGATGAGGATGTTGGACCACGCGTTGATCGCATAGTACGCGGTGATGCACACGCCGAGGGTGAGGGCGCGCTGCTCGGCGTCGGTGGGGCACATGTCCGAGAGCCAGGCCCACAGGGGCGGGCCGTGCGACTGGAGCATGTACAGGATAAAGTAGGCGTAGTACTTTGCGCCGATGGGGACGTTCCACACGGTCATGATGATGGTGGAGGGGATGCCGATGAAGCAGATGGCGAGGAGGACGGCCCAGCGCGTGCGGAAGACGTCGGAGCAGTACGCGGCGATCCAGACGCCGACGATCTGCATCGCGCGCCCGCCCATCGGGATCGCGTTGAGCTGCGTGATGCCCCACACCTTGCTGCCGTCGGGGTTGACGAGGCTCTTGAGCCACAGCTGGAAGTAGTCGATGCCGCTGACGGCAATCAGCATGCCGACGTAGAGGTAGCAGGCTGGGGTTAGCTCATCCGGGGGGCTACATACCCAGCCACGTCGCGGGGTTTGCAAGCGTGCGCTTGAAGGTCGACACCTTGATCGGCTTGACGTCGACACGGCGGAAGCGGTCGAGGCGCATGCGGGCGATTTCGTAGTCGCGCTTCGTGAGCCAGAACGCCAGCGGGTTGGGCTTGTCCGGGAAGTCGGGGATGAGGAAGGGCCCGATGAGCGCCATGCCGATGGTCATTACACAGTTGATGATGAACGTCCACTGCCAGCCCCGGATGCCGTGGGCGTCGGCCATGGTCTCCTGGATCGCAGTCTGGAGAGCGCCAGAGAGCATCCCACCTACCGCCTGGCACGAGTGGTAGAAGCTGCCGTCAGCTTTGGGTCCATCAGACCGGTCTCGATTTGGGGAGCATTGACAGGCCAAGGGGGCAGCGGGGAGATGAGTGTGCGAGGAAAGCGACTGGCGGAAGGGGCCACAACACCGGTGCCTGGGTGCAATCACCGCCCGCCCCACATTCCATGCCCACTTGAAAGCACCAGCGTGGGGCCATGTGATGTTGGCGCGAGGCTTGGCACGCCCATTTCAACTCACCCGATGCGCTTGGCCATCTCCAACGGCGTGTACCATGCCACTGGGCGTCAGCTGGTCCTCTTCAGTCGTAGCTACGCACTCAGCATGGTGACGGTGCCGGGGTATGCCGACGACTCGGCGAGGCCGATGAGCGCGCGCAGGCCATAGATCGGCTCGGCGGTCTTGCATGCGGCGATGCAGCCGGTGAAGACACCCCAGATGAACTCGAGGCCCGGGAGCCACCACGACGGGCGGAAGTACGTGATGAACACCTGCGACGGGATGAGGAAGAGGCAGTCTGCGTCAGCGCCGCCGTAGCTCGACTCACAGCCGACGTTGAAGTACGTCGTGAAGAGGTTGAGCTCGTTGCCGTGGAAGCCCAGGTCCTCGCTCATGCCCGAGACGTACGCCGTCGTAATGTTCGTCTGGTCGAGGTACTTGATCACCTGGGAGAAGCAGCCGTACGTGAGCAGGAAGATGTCGAGCTTGAGGAGGAAGCGCTTCTCCTCGCGCGACTTCTCGACGATGCGCGCCTCCTGCGGGTCGAGGGTCGGCGGGTTCGCGTCGCCCGTCACCTCGTGCGCTACGTCGTCGCCGGTACGCTTGAACAGGCCCATGGGTGGATGAGTGGTGGAGAAGAGATGGACCGCGGGGGGGGGAGCAAGTAGATGAGGCGGTATCGCTCGAGGCGAGACAGAGATAGCCAAGCCCGGGTTGGCCGGACCGCCACCCGGTGCTGTCTCACATGTTCCCCACGACGCTGGTCGCCTGACACCCTATTCCCCCCTCGGAAACGCATGAATCGATCGTCAACAAAGGGTGGGCAGCCATTGAGTTTGGGAGGATGAGACAAGGCACGGCGCTAAAGTCGCGCGCCCGGCCGGCACCTCTACCACGAGCACACACGGATCATGCTTGCGGCAGTGAGAGCGTCGTCGGTGTGCGGGGACTCCAAGGTACGCGACTAGCGAGGAGGAGGGCCGGGTCAGCTCCCCGTCTCGGTAGCTTCGATACCGCCTCTGATAGCTGATAGATGATGGGAGCGCCAATTCGGAGAGGGTGAGACTGGTGTGCCACATGTCTCCGAAGCATATCGGTCAATTGATGTGGCTGGCGATCGTCCCGAGTGGATTAGCCGCTTGCGGATGCTGGCTCGGCAGGACACTCTACCGACTATACGCGACTATGCCGTGCATCTCACCCGTGCTGGGAGTGCGTGCGTGCATTCATGCTGTCTCAAGCGGTGCGGCGTCCTCGGTGCGGAGACAGTGGACAAGGGAATGAATGGCAAGGTGGGCGTGCCCGGGGATGGCCGAGCAGGTCCGCAACACGAGTGCGGGAATCGACACCCCGCGGAATGTGAGGGGGCCATGTGACGTCGTCGTGATTGAGCTTCTGACACCTCACCTCACATCGCACACATCCCAGCAACAGCAATGAGCAAGTTCCCGCAGCCCTGGCGCTCGACCGTCTCGCACTGGCAGGCGACCAACCGCGGCCCCTCGAGCCTGTACGGGCACGGCGCGGACGACGCCCTCCCGGCGGAGGCGGACATCGTCCTGGTGGGCGGGGGGATGATGGGCGCGGCGCTAGCGTACTTCCTCACGCGCGACGGCGCCGCCGGGGCGGGCAAGCGCGTGGTCTGCGTCGAGGCCAAGGACGTGGCGAGCGGCGCGAGCGGGCGGAATGGCGGGCAGTGAGTCCTGCTCCGGCTGAGCTGATGCAGCGTCGGGCCCAAGACGTACGCGCTCTGGCACCAGCTGCAGCAGGCGTACCCCCTCGGCGCGGGCCTTAGCGCGGAGGAGGCGGCGTGGGTGATGCAGAACGAGCGGGACAACCTCGACCTCGTGGAGCGCGTGGTGGACGAGGAGGGGCTGAGTGTCGACTTCTGGCGCGGCGAGCTGCTCGAGAGTGAGTCGACGGAAGCAGAGCTGACGAAGCGCACCACGATAAGGCGCACACAAAGTGGTGCAAGGAGCAGTACGCGGCGTGGCTCGCACAGCGGAAGAAGATGGGCCTGGGCGGCGACGAGACGCGCTTCGTCGACGACCCGGCCGAGGCCGAGCGCATCTCGCGCTTCGAGGGCGTGACTTCGGTCCACGTCCGGCCGGGCGGGAGCGTGCATCCGTGCGTGTTCCCAAGACGCCACTAACGCCAGGCACAAGCTCGCGACGGCGCTGATGCGTCTCGCGCTCGCCTCGCCGCACTCCGACTTCAGCCTGCACTCGTGGACGCCCGTGTCGGGGCACCCGGCGCGCGACGGCGCGCACTGGGTGCTGCGGACGAGCAAGGGCGCCCTCCGCGCCCGCCGCGTCGTGCTGTGCACGAACGCGCACACGCGCCACTTCTTCCCCCGCTCCTCCCACCTGCACGGGCAGTACGTGCCCCCGCGGCCGCGCTGACGCAGCATCGAGCCGTACGTCGGGCAGTGCTCCGCGCTCGTCCCGACGCCGGCCTACTCGGGCGCCGGCGCGCTCACGAACACCTACAACACCCTGGACGGGCACTACCTCGTGCGCACGGCGAGCGGCGAGCTCGTCCTGGGCGGGGGCACGGCGCCGCTCGTGCGCGCGGGCGCCGTCCCCATGTCCCGGATCCACGGGAACGACGACGACAGCGAGACGAGCATCGACCCCGCGATTACGGCGGAGCACGCGGCCTTCATGCGCCACTTCCGTGGGTGGGGGGAACAGGCGTACGGCGAGGGCCTGGTGCGCACGTGGGTCGGCGTGCTGAGCTCGGTGCGCGACTGGCTCCCGCTCGTCGGCGACGTGCCCGGCGCCCCTGGGCTGAGCCTGGCTGCTGGGGTGAGTTCTGGCGGGGCGCGCTGACCCCAGTTTGCGGGGCACGGGATGGCGCGCATCCTCGCCGTCGCGCGCGGGTACGCCGACACCCTCAAGACGGGGGTGTGGGACGAGGCCCTCCTCCCCAAATGCTTCCAGATTACCGAGGGGCGGTTGGCGCGCGCGGCGGCGGCGCACGCCCGCTGGCTCGAGGAACGGGGGCCCGCGGTCAAGGTCGTCGAGGGGCAGATTGTCGACGGCGCCCGCGCCAAGCTGTGACGTGCCCCGGTGTGGGCGGAGAAACAGACTAGTGAGGTGAGCGGATATGGAACGGATCTGTCGGGTTATCCCCGGGTGTAGACGAGACTAGTAGCGTGGGTATGAAGTATCCGTGCTGCGGAACTGCGGATGCGGGGCGAGGTGGCACCGGTGGCTGGGCCTGTTGCACGGCCGCCGCCGTTGCCGGCGGCAGTGGCGAATGAGTGGCGCACTAGGCCGGGTGACACTCGGGTCGGGTGACGCAGTGGCACGCTGACGTGTCGTGTGTGGACCGTGTCTCGCGTATCGGCTGCGACTGTTCCTGGCGGTTGTGGAATGTGTCGAATGTAGCACGGTGCCGATCGGTGGCGAGTCGGCAAAGTTGTAATCTGGATCTTTGTGCCACAAGCTTGAGTTGGTGGCAGGCACCGCCTTGTCCATTGTGTGGCACTGCGTCACCGCCCCTTGTGGCAATACATGTTAAAACAGGGGATAACAGAGCAGCTACAAGGTGTTGCAATCGCAGTCACGTCAACCGATTCAGTGGCCGTGCAACAGACTGCGCAGCGTGAGAATGGATGGTAGCTTGACGCAAGGGTGTTCAGTGGCGAGTAGAGTGCGAAGCAACGTCCGGCAGCCGAGAGGAGTAATGCATTGGTTTTACATGCTGTATAAGCGTCCGTACAGTTTGTTTTGTGTACACCTATATATCTATTGGCCAGAACATCACGGCGGGGAGGGGGCGGGGGGATGGGAGGGGAGTGATGTTGAGTGGCGAAACATCTGGGGTGGTGCGATGGCGACGGGACTCACGCGAGAGCCTGTCGTGCTGGGGATAGAGCATTGCAATTATTGCGAGTAGTGAGGAAGCCGTCAGCCGTTTGGGAGTCTAGGGCTGGGCCTGGAACGTGCCATGCTGGCCGGTGGAAATCAGGCGCGATTCGCCAGCTAATGCAGAGAGTGGCTTCGAGGCGAATACTGTCTCCGACGGGCGAAGGACATGTCGGGGCGGTAGGGTCCTGCGGGGGACGATGACGGGGAAACGCACGATAATGAAAGCCTGTGGCGGGTATAGTGGTTGAGGATAGAGTGTGGGGATGACTGAGAACTGAAGAACAGCGAAGAGGTCACTATGCGGTTGCGACGGGTGGTTGTGGCTGGCCTGGCGGAGTGTAATGGTGGCACTCCAGCCAGCAGCACAGACGCACCGTGCATCTCGCACCGTGTCCTACCACACCGTTGCCTGCCTGTTCGTCTCGAGGGCGTACTGCTCCTCCCCCACCTTCTCGCGGTACTCGGGGTGCGAGAGGAACTCGAACTGCTCCGCCACCGGGCCATACGTCCGCTCCCAGTAACTGGGAAGCATCTCCCTCAGCTGCTCCCTCAGGCTGTCTCCCCGCCGGGCGCTGGGCCGCAGCCCCACGAACGTGACGGCAGGTGAGGGTCGGTAGGAATGCAGCGTCTCCGCAAACGCCTCCGCGACCATCTGAAATGCCGCGTCGAGCTCGGCCACCTCGCCCTCGAGGAACAGGAGCACCACCTCCTGCACATAGTATGACGAGCGGCCACACAGCCGGTGGAAGGGCACGGCCACGGGAGCCTGGTAGTCGACCTTGGCCAGCTTGGAGATCTTGGGCGCGCGCCAGTCTTCGCGCGCGTACGCGATGTTCGGGACGACGTACCTGTCACAGCGGTAGGCGGTCTGGTACATGAGGTCGTGGGCGGAGAAGTCGACGAGCGTGTGCGAGGAGAACGTGAAGCGGCCCGTCGAGCGGTGGTGGCGGCGGATGAAGGCGACATCGACGAGCGGGAAGGGGGCGGTGGGCTGGCAGACGCCCGAGTTCAGGTGCAGGGTTTCGCAGAGGTCGACCACGCGGCAGCGGTCGCGGAGGAGGGCGATGGTCGCCTCTGTGTCGTGCTCGAACAGCACGGGGAGATGCCGCCCAGTCGGGCTGAAGTAGGCGATGGGGGAAACGCGGGAGGGGTCGACGAGGATGTGGCGGGATAGACGGGGGTCGATCTTGCTGCGCCAGGTCTTGCACACGTTGCGCGCCGTCTGGAGGGCGTTGCCCTGGAGGTTGAGGAGAACAAGCTCGGTAACGTGGGGAAATGCGCTGCTGTCCATCGGGTCGCTGCGCTGGGGCTGTACCAGGTCCATCGCTGGGCTAGTCGAGCGCCCGACCGAACTCGAACCGCTTGGAAGCCACTCTCCCCAGTTGAAGCGGATCGTCTTGCCTGGGTTGGTGGCCTTGAAGCGGAGCATCTCCGCAAACGCACGGGTACTAAACGCGGAGGCCCAAGACACGAACTCTGCCTGGCTATCGAGCAAGGGCATGAACGGCCGGTTCGTCCCCACATCTGCGCCTGCTTGGCTCATGTCGAGCGCCACCGAGGGTACAGGGCGCGACATCTCTGCATCTCCCGCAATGGCCAGCATAGAGGCCTCGGAGGCGTCCTCCTGGTGGGATGGATCTCTATCTGCCGTGTCGGGAGCCTCCTCGAACGAGGTATCGTTGTGCGCCTCGCCCGGCTCGTCGCGCTCTGCCGTGGTGGGCTCGGGCTCGGAGGGTTCGGGGGCGTTTACCAGGGGCGACGCGACGCGGTTGGGCTGGTCGGGGAGGGGCGGGGAGATGGAGGCCACATAGTCTCGATCGGTCGGGTCGAAGGACACGGGTGACGGAATGGAAGCAGGGCCCCTGGGTCGCAGATCGGCATCGTGGTAGGCATGGCGGGGGGCGTTTGTCACATGCTTCTTGGTATGGACCTGGTCGAAGGAGCATGCGCGTTTACTTCGGCCCCTCTTGCTCTTGAGGGGAGCAATAGTGGTGGGCCATCGCTTCGTCTCTTGGCCCTGGTGGTCAGCATGGGGTGGGCAAGGTAGCAGGAACTCACGCGCAGCAAAACAGGTCTGCTCTTCGAGGGCGAGGGGCTCTCCGGCATACTCATACTGTCGTCGTTTAGTCTTCCTGGTGGTCAGAGTCGATTGAGGGCTAGTGGCAAAGTCGAGTGAGGATGGTGAGGACACTGACCAGCTGTCAGCTCCTTTTAAGTTTTGTGCTCTGGCACAGCCCGCACCGAGTCAACATCGATAAAGTTGGTGGCTTGTGCTGTTTCAACCGCTCCAACGTCGTACGCAGCCGTCGACGGTGTATTGCCGTTCGCCCTCAGCGATCGCCGGAAGGAACACCACGGCCGCGGTAGCTTCAAGTTTGGACCGGCTTTTTTAGAAAGGCCCGAAACATACAATGTCTCACTTGAAATGAATTCATGACGCCAGCCGGCAGTCGGTAAATGTCAAGACGAAGGTGAGATTTTCCATTAGGTGCATTACTCTGTGTCAATTCTTCCACGGTTACGCAAGTGGTGGTAGGCACTGTTCATCCAGGGACCTCTCGGCCAGCTGTCGCAAACACCGCGGTGGAGCGGCCCGCTCATCGCGGATTACGGAGCTTGGAGCTCGGAGTCCGGAAGTGCTACACATCGGGCGACCCGTCCCGTGTGTCGCACCCGTAGCCGTGACGGGGGCGCCGAGCATCCGCTCTGCTGATCCTGCGGACATCGTGGGTGGAGCGCCCGCTGACAGCCTGCTCACCCTTAGCGTGGGTGTGTGGCGCACCGCGCAGAGCGTGGCGCGGAGGAATGAGATCTTCATAGTGTGTAACCGCTGGCGCAAAAAACGGCACTGTCTTGATATGTATTCGCGATGAGTTGCAGTGTGTCGCGTTTCCGCCACGGCGCCGTATCCCTCGGTGTCGAGTCAAGTGAGCTGAGCGTGGTAAGCGACACTTATGTCTCCTCAGATGGTATACATGGAACTCAACACAGCGCCAGGATTCACCACTCGCAGGGACTGATTGGTGACATGATGAGTCGAGCGAGGAGTGTGGGAGTGGGCTGAAATGATCAAGCCATCGCCTACTTTCTGATGCGGGGGACGCTGTGCGACGGGATCTTACCTTGCTAGCGGTTCCTCGTCTAGTAAAGGCGCACCGAAAGGGGGTAATCCCTGTGCACAACAGACGCGAAGTTTGGCTAGCGAGTGCGAAGTGTGAAAGACGGCCGCATGGTGGGAAGGCCGACGGCCACGGCGGTTTGCGACACTTGGTGGTACCCCAACGCGCCGAGAAATATAGCGTTGGGGATCGACACGGCTCGCCGTGGCCATCCCATCGTATTGCCCTGCGGTTAGCTAGTTCTTGGGGGTGATTTTTTTGGAGTCTGCTGCGTATGTTACCCACCTTAAGCCTTGAGCAACGCCCACTCGTCGCGCACACCTCCCTCTGACGCAAGCCAAACCCGTCGTACGCGACAGTTGGCGTAGACGCGCACGCTCTCTACGCTCCCCAGGCGCTCAGGCAGGTCGCTCCACTCGATGCGGCGCTTCCTCTTGCCCTCGCCTTCCTCGTCCTCCTCTGGTCGAAGTTGGCGGAAGAGGGCCACGAGCTGGCGGAGGTCGACGACGACCTCGCACCACTCACTCGCACCTTCACTGGGAGTTGCGAGTGGCAGGCGGAGTAGAGGCGGGGAGATGGGAAGAAGCACGGGCTCCGTCTGCTGTCAGCCTTCCTTCTTGGCGGTAGACGTACCCGTGAGGTCTCCATGCGGATCCTTCCGCGCCGCCCGCGCGGATCGAGAATGGTGACTTCGAGTGCCCAAGGTCGCCGGCCGAGCGCCTTGACCTGCGCACCGAGCCATGGCGGTGTTGCACCCAGCGGCTGCGTCGCCGAGCCTATTGAGATAAAGGTGTCACCGATCCGCGGCGACTGAATGTGCACGACATTGCCGGCGGTGTTGCCACCCCGCTTGTGCTTCGGAACATGCTGCGAAGACCGGCCTTCTGGACGCGGATAGGCGCTGTCTGGGAGGACTTGGACGGCCGATTTTGGTGACGGACCGACTTGAGACCGCCAGGGAGGAGGGAGCTGGGCGTTTTCCGTAGAGAGGAGGGTGAAAGTGGGTGGCTTGGTGTCAGTGATGAAATGGATGGACTGTACTTGGACTGTGCCGGCGAGGAGAGCGGTGGGCATGTGTGGGGGCAGTGGGAATGAAGCAATGGATGAGAGGAGACGAGCTAACGAGATGGGGGATGACGAGGTGAGAGGGAGTTGAGACACTACGAGTACCGGTAGAGTAGTAGAATGCAAGAGGGAGAGATGTAAACACTCGGTACCGCCTATCTGGGGGGTCAAGGAAAGGATGACCATCTCAGCTGGACATGCAGAGTGGAGGTCTGGTCGCCACGTGGATTAGACCCCGGGATTTTTCTCTTCCGTCCGAAGTTGCGGCCTGCCCTCTACCTCGAGATTCGGGCTCTATCGCAGCTCGACTCCTCCCAACTCCCTCATCACCATGTCGCGCATCGCCCTCCGCGCGCTCTCGACCTCCGCGCGCGCGCTCGAGGCCGCCGCCGAGGCCGCCCCCGCCGCCGCCGCCGCGGTCGAGCTCAGGCCACAGTGGACGGCCAAGGGCAAGCCGCAGCCGACCCGCCCGCCGCGCGCGCACCGCGTCGCCCTCCCCAACGGGCTGCCCGAGCCCACGAGCTACCCCCCGTCCAAGAGCTACCTCGACAAGGTCGACAAGATGCGCGCCAAGGGCGAGGTGCCCAAGCCGCACCCGCTGTGGGCGTTCTTCCATGTGCCCGCCGAGAGCATGGAGGTGACGAAGGACACGAAGATGCCGCCCGACTTTGGGAGTGTGCCGCGGCTGGAGAACGAGAGTGTCGAGCTCAAGTCGGGTGAGTAGTGAGAGGGGCGGGAGGGAGCTGGAGATGGGGCGATGGAGAGGGGCGGAAGAAGAGCGGAGAGCAGGCGAGCGCCGAAGGAGCGCGAGGCGAGATCGCTTCGACCACGGAGACAGGAGAGAGCCGAGGAGACGGGCAAGGGAAGGCAGGGCGTTCAAGCGGAACGTGGACGCTCGACCATGGACGCTTGATCATGGGCGTCCTGGAACAGCCAGATCGCCGCGCACGAGTGTCAGATGCCTTTTCACGCGCCGGTGACAACCTGCGCTCAGACGAGCACGCGCGCCCCCAGCTCCCCCACAGCGAGCCTGCAGATTAGCTAACCCCAGGCCGCTCCTGGTCCGCGCCCGAACTCCGCCTCAAGTCGTTCGAGGACCTCCACACCCTGTGGTACGTGCTCCTGCGGGAGCGCAACGTGATTGCGACGCAGAAGGCCGAGCGCAAGCGTCTGCGCATCGCCTCCCAGTACGGCGGCAAGCTGCTGAGCATCCGGAGCTTGAGGGTGAGTTTGCGGTGAGGTCGGTGTGTGGTGTGCGCTGTGCGAGGGTGACGGCCTGCGCCCCGCCCATCACACGCCCTCGCTCCACTGCGCCCTACCTCGCTCTGTTCGGCACCGCTAACGCCAGTGCCGCAAGTCGATGGCGCGCATCAAGTACGTGCTCAATGAGCGGCGCCTTGGTGCCATCGCGGCCGCCGCGCCCTCGGTGCACGCCGAGGCCGCCGGGCGCGTCACCGTCCCCTTCGCGCTCAAGGGCATCAACGACCCCGCGTCCCAGATCGAGGCCCTTGCCGGCACCCTCCCCGTCCCCGACGTCCTTTCTCCCGAGGCGCGCGCCGCGCTCGACGCCGCCAAGGTGGCGCGGAAGGACGCGATCTTGGCCAAGAAGGCTGCGCTCAAGGCTGCGCGCCGGGCGGCCAAGCGCGCCGAGCAGCTGGAGAAGGAGATGACGGACGCCGAGGTCGAGGCCCTCGTCAAGGCCGAGGAGGACATGGCCAAGGAGGAGGCGGCCACCAAGCAGATCGAGGGCCAGGTTGCGGCCAAGGAGGCCACCGAGGCTCAGGCCGCCCCTGTCAAGGAGGAGGCGGCGCCGGCCAAGGTGGAGGCTGTGCCAGCCAAGGACAAGAACTAGACTACTCATGCATACACCATTCGCTGCCTCTACAGCTACAGTGTTGCGCTCCCAGGTTTGGCTGAGTCGCGCACTCTGGCGCGCTTCACGCCCGAGTTGAGGGCACCCGCGTGGACAGGGCTCACCTCTTCTCACGGCCCACTCACGCCTCTCGCTCGCTGCTCACGCTCTATCGCCCGCCTCTCACGCGTCAACCTTGATTTCCTCAGTGTCAGGTGCTGTCGGCTCTTCGGGGGCAGGTGCCTCCGGCGCGGGCGCGTCCTCCGCAGCAGGGGCGGAAGCGGCTGGTGCAGCTGGCGCGGCAGCATCGTTGGTGGCAGGGGAGGTCGTTGCCTCGGCCTTGTCCGCCTTGTCGGCCGAACCATTGGCCGCCGACGCACCGCCCCCCTCGCTGCGGTTGATGAAGTCGGTCCACTCCTTCATGAGCTTCTCGGCACGCGTGGTAATCTTCAGCTCGTCGTCGCGTGGGACGTTTGTGAGGGCGGCGATCTTCTTCATCACTGCGGGTTAGTTAGGCCAGGCGGTGGTCGTGTGACACGCTGGTTGACACGGTTGACTCACCCTTGCCAATCTTGGAGAATTGGAGGTACTCGATCTTCATGTCGCCGTAGTTCTCGATCGTCTTGAACAGGTCGTCGTACTGGTCCATCTCGGTGGCGGTCGGCACGCCCTTCTGGAGGAAGGCGCGCTGCAGCTTGTGCCGCCAGTCCTTGACCTTGACGGCCTCCGGGTCGGGAGCCTCCTCCTCGCCGGCCGCAGGGGGCGCACCACCCTCGGATTTGGACTCGTCGGCCTTGTCGGTGGCCTTGGACTTGGGCTTCTCCGCCTTTGCTTTGGGCTTGTCCTCGGCCTGTCGTTAGCTCCGCTCACACCGGGCTGCCCACCTTCTTGGTGACCTTGGCCTTCTTGACCTCCTTCTTTGGTGCGGGCGCGGCGCGCTTCCGCTTCTTGCCTGCCGGCTCCCCGTCCTCGCCCTCCTCCTCCTCCAACTCGTCGACGTCCTCGTCGGCCTCGGCCTCGGCCGCCTCCCGCTCGCGGCGGTACTCCTCCTGCGCCTGGTCCCATTCGCTCGGGTCCAACGCGGTCTCGTACGCCTCGCGCAGGTTGCCCGCGGCCTTTCGGTGGCCCTCGTTGAGGAACGACTGGATCTGGTGCTTCTTCAGAGGCTGAATCTCCTTGGGAGGGAGCCACGAGCTGGCGTGTCAGCGCGCTGCACAGGGCCAGCAGGGCGTGTCCGCCACTCACTAGTCGCCGACGGGGAAGAACTGCGCGCACTGGAACGCTGGGTTCTTGGGACGCAGCGAGAGCACGTTCGCGGGCAGGTTGTCGGGGTCGGTGATCTGCTGGTCAGCGCGGGGTGCGGTGGGTGACGGTGGAGTGATGGGCACGCACGCGAGCAGCTGTTGGAGCGTCAGCGTCTTGTCAAGCTGGACAGTACTCACGCCAAGGGGGGAATCCTCGCAGCCGAGCGAGCACAATGTCGCCGTACTCGCACTTTGCGACCTCCTGCGCGGCGGACCCCTTCTTGGCCCCACCGGCGGACTTGCGTGGCTTGACGGCGCCGCCGCTGCTACGCTTGGATGATGGCTTGACACCGCCGTCGACAGCGGGCGCGGCTTCCTCGGACATGGCAGCTGGGGCGTGAGTATGGGCCGAAGGGGTTAGGAGAAGATGATGTGTGAGCGACGCGTACCTATGCGTTGTCAGAGGAAGGGTGGGTAAAGTGTTGGTGGGTGAGGTGGTGACGCGTGAAGGATTTAAGGCGTGTGGTGTTGTTGACGCAACGACGCGCCGGTGGAGTGAGAGAGTGGAGAAGGAAGGGAGACCTGAGCGAGAGGGTGGGTCAGCCAAAGTAACAGGTGAGGCAAGGTGGGGAGGGCGGGGGCGTGTGCGTCCCATCCAAAGCAAAGGGGCGCACACACCGGAGGTGGAGGTCAGACGCGTTGGACGGATGTATTTGGTGAATGAATGAGTCGACTTACTCTGTGGATGGGTGGATGGATGACTTGGATGGGTGGATGGATGATCCAAGACTTGGATATGATGGTGAGTGTGGGGTGAAGAATGGAGAGGAAGGAGGAGATGAGATTGAGGGGCGAGAGGGTGATGGTGGTTGTGGGTGGTTGTGGGTGGCCTGGGTGGTTGTCGGCAAGGTGGTTATGACGGAGTGCAAGGCAAGGTGTGAAGCCTTCCTTCCCTCTACCCCTTTGGTGGCTCCTTTACTCCGCCCCTGGGTAGCCTGGGTGGCTCGCCTGTTTACCTTTTGTGGGGTCAAGTTGATGGTAACAAATGACCGCTTAGCTTTGCCTTTGCCCATGCTCCGGCCCCTGGTCCGCCTCGATCTCCTCCGGACTCGGTCTCACTCCACTCCACCCACAATCACCCTCTGACCCTCTGACCGTGTGCCTCGTCTTTTGTGATGTGGGCCTGGTTGGCCTGGTTGGGTGGCAGCAGTGTGTGAGAGCAGAGAGGATGAGAGGCCATGTGAGAAGGGGATGGCGGCTGAACTTTGGGTCCATTGGTTGACTTGGTTGCGCCTCTGCCGCCATGCCGTACTCTTCACATCTCCCACCAAACGTCTGGGCTCTCGGGCTCTGCAGGCTCTACCGGCTCTCCCCCCGCTCCCCACCTTGTCCTCCGTGACTCCCGCCTTGGGCCGAGAGTACGAGAGAGTCCACCTCATCAATAACAAACACCCTCCCCTGATGGCGCGTCACCTGCCACATTCGGTAACTCATCCCCACTCAACGGCATTATCCTCACATGCTCAATTCGCCGCACATGCCTAAATCCCACGTTGTCTAGGCACAAGAAGCAGACTTCGGTCACTGGGCGTACGTCCATAGGCGCCCCTGCATGCCCCCACCGTAGCGCCGCCCGCCACCACGTCCATCGTCACTGGTTGTGACGCGGTGACACCTCCAACGTACCCCTCATCGTCCGTCATCTCCATCCACACCTTCCCCATCGCCGACAATGCGCTTCTCGGCAGTCGGCGCCTCCTCAGCACTCCTCCTCGCCTCGGCCGCCTCAGCGTTCCGCGACTCGTCCCCGCTCCTCGTCTGGTCCTCTGAACCGTGCGTGACTGACCTTCCTCCAGCCCCGCTAACATCAGAAACTATGGGCTCGACGAGGCGCGCGCCGAGCTGACCACGGGTGTGATTGGGGCGGACGCCGTGTTCGGGTCCCTCGAGTCCCTCGGGTGTGACTGGGACATGGTCGTCGTTGCGCACGTTGATGAGGTGGGTGTCGAGCTGGATCTCGGTCGGGCCGGGCATGTGGATGTCCCCCACCACCATCGCTCAGTCTATCCCATACCCGAGCTAACACGCAGCTGCACCAGACGCAGATCAAGAAGATCTCGCTGCCCTTGGACTCGTCCAAGGCCGACCTCCACGTTCCCTACCTCATCCGGCCAACGAAGGAGGCGCTCGACTCCAGCGTGCAGAACTGGGCGGAGAAGTGCGGCGCCGAGCTCATCGACGACTACGCCGCCCCGGAGAAGGGGCAGCGGACGCTCGTCTACTTCAACGCCGAGCACGGCAAGGGTGAGCAGCTGCACACCACCCAGAATCAGCTAACACCAGCCATCACCCTTCCCCGTGACCTGCCCGCGCGCCACCTCATCGTGCTGACCGGCACGCGCGATGCGAGCAAGCGTCAGGCCATGGTCGAGGAGCCCTTCGAGTCGGGCAAGGTGCCCGAGGTCGTCTCGTCGCTGCCGTCCGTGACGCCCGAGCCTGAGGCGTCGACGGCCGCCAAGAACAAGACGGACCCCAATGCGCCGAAGCACGACACCTACCTCACCACGCCTCTCATCACGGCCCTCCTTATTACCTTTGGCATCTTCATCCCCGTCATCGTGATGAGCGTTAGCGCGCTGGCGTCCGTCCAGGTGCCGCCTCGTATGCTCGAGATCTCCAAGGCCCTCGCCGTCGACAAGACGCGCAAGGACCAGTAGACTGCGTGTGCAGGAGTGCGTCGGCGGCACGGCCGTGCTGCCGGCAGTAAGGTAGAATGTACCAATGCATGTAGACTCAATGAGCGGCCAAGCTGCGAGCTCTAGCGCTCTGGAGTGCGCTGTGCGACTTCCATGCTGCGGCTGCGAGCTGCGGCGTGTGACTCCTCTCCTGACTGCGGCTGAAGTGCACGGGTGTGTGTTCACAGAGCACCCTCGTTCTCCTCCGCGCATGCACGCGGATGTTGATGCTGTTTGATCCTTGAAGTGTGTGTTGCGGTTCCAAGTGCGCACAGTGAGGTGGTGATGAAAGCCATCAAGCGCGGTTTCACGTGCCGCCGGTCTCGGCGAGCTGAGACACCGCCACGGACCTCCACCTCCACCACCGCTGCACCTTCTTTCGCATCGCGGCATGGCCTCGTCTCACCTGGGCGTGCATGGCGTGCGAACATGGGAACCCTGGCTGTTCCAGCGCACTTGTCACATCCTGAATACCTGCCCGACCTAGCTGGCCTGGGTCTAGAGGGACAGGACCAGCTGCGAGCGAAAGCAAGCATGCACCAAGGGAGACTAAATAGTCGAGGGTGGTGCCCCGAATCTCGATCCTGCTAACTGCACAGTGCCATGCATGTTCGTGTCGGTGGCTAATCAGGAGATCAAGGAGAGTTGGGCGTGCACCGCCTCGAGGAATGTTCAGTCCCTCGAACGCAGCAAGCATAATCTCCGCAGCTTGGATCAAGTGGGCCAGGCGCAGGTTGATGACGACCAGCGTGGTGGCTCAGACTGCGCTGGGCGTGTCACCAGAGTGGGCGTATAATAGTGCCAAGCCACGAGCCGAGGCGACGGCCGAAGGTGCATCGCAGCGTACGCATAGCATGTGGATGGTGCGGATCACCTAACCAGCTGCGTCATCGATTACCTGACGCCACTCCAACTTTGAACCTGACTCTAGCTCACTCCCCCAACCGACCTCGGCCTGATCGACACGACATGCACACGCATTGCCGCACACGTCAGACATCACACTCTCCACACTACTGTTTCATTGTCTGCTCGACGCAGCTGCAAGCCACCACCCAGGCTACCCAAGCCCTCGCACCACCAAGTGTGCCAAGAGAGAGGAGGCGAAAAATCGTTGCGAGATTAGTGCCTGGAGGTGGCTCGACATTAGAATTTGCCCTGGTATTCCACCCTGTTGGCTGGCGCAGGGCTGGGCGTGGCGACGTATTTTCCCTGATTTACATCTTGCCGACGGCTTGCACTCTACTCGCACTACTGCGGCGGCGGTCGCTGCGGTGGTGGGTGGTCATCCTCATCGACTGCGCACACCTCTACATTACATCTTCTATCTCTTCTCTGCTCTCTTCATTCTCAACCTCTACTCCCCCTCTCTCCTCTTCTTTGTCCAAACGCCCGGCATAGAACAATAGACGACTCCAACTCGCCCATCACTCACCGCACCACGCTCGACCCCATCACACCGATCCCCATCTCGACCTCCATTGTGTCGCCGCTGGCACCGACCAACCTTTGTGCTCGCCCGGTCGGGCCCCCGACTCGCGCCTGACCTGCTTCTGCACCGCTTCGCTTTGCCAATCACTTCCATCAACACTACTTGTACCACCCCGCCTTGTGCATACTCCCCCCCGCCGTAAGCATCTCCCCCAAACCCACCTGACAGCAGCCACCATGCGCCCCTCCACCCTGCTAGTGGCGGCCGCCGCGCTTCTACCCTCCGCTTTCTCCGCCTCCTCAAACTTCCTCTCCCTCCCAGAGGTCGACGCACAGCGGCCCGCCGGGCCGCCAGGCAACGGCTCCAATCCGGGCGAGGCGCTCTTCACCAATGCCGTGACGTACTGCGCCGAGGCCAAGGCCGTCCTCGTCGACGAGTTCGACATTGCCTACTGGCGCGCCAACAACTCGGTCACCTTTGCGTTCAGCTTTGCGTCCATCGAGCCCGACCTCAACGTCTCGGCGTCGCTGTACCTCAACGCATACGGCATGGCCATCTTCGACCAAGAGATCAACCTCTGCGAGCTTGTCTCGGGCGTCCTCTGCCCCCTGCCCCAGATCAACTTCACCGGCTTCGGAACGTACCCGATGCCGGAGGACATCCAGTCGCAGATCCCCTCGATTGCGTGGACGGTGCCCAACCTCGAGGCGTATGCCCGCGTCGAGCTGATCGACGTCGCTACCGGCGACACGGCGGCATGTCTGCAAGCGACATTATCCAACGGCTGGAGTACGCAGTACCAGGGCGTCAAGTGGGGCTCGGGCATGCTTACGCTCGCGTCCGGGCTCGTCGGCATCGCCCACGCAGCAATGGTCAACTCGATCTCCCCGGCCATCTACCGATGGTTTGACCTGCTCACGCTGTTCCAGACAACCGCGGCCGCGGGCCTCATGCACCTCAACTACCCGCTCGTGTTCAGCAACTTTGTGCAGAACTTCCACTGGTCGCTCGGCCTGTTCTACAACAAGCCCATGCAGACGACGATCACGACGATGCGCAACAACACGGGCGGGAAGTTGCCCGGTGACGCCTACGCCGATGTCCAGTACATCAACCGCCGACTGTCGCCCTACAACGCGGCGGCCTCGCTCGTCAGCGGGGGAGTCGACCTCACAAGCGTCCTGGACGACCCCTCCGGCATGCCGAGCTTCATTTCGACGCTCAAGACCGACCACCCGTACGTCGGGGAATCGCTTGTGGACACGCTCGTCAAGCGCGAGAAGATCCCCTCCCGCATCGACCAGGAGTTCATGTCCAACACGACCACGGGTATCCCAGTGTACACCAACTCGATGGGGGTGACGCAGGCCAACGCCTACCCCACCGTCTTCTTCTTCTTCCTCGCGTTCCTCGCCATCTTCATCGCTTTCCACGTTGTCTTTGGGGCCATCGTCTGGGTGTTCTCCCGCGGCCGCAAGATCGGGTGGGCGACACGCCTCCGTGACACCTGGTGGGACTTCTGCGCCGCCAACGGCCTGCGCGCCTGCCTCGTCTTCTTCCTCCCGATCTTCATCTTTGGCTTCTACCAGTGGAACATCGGCCGCAAGGACTCGGGGCTCTCGATCTTCCTCGCTGTGCTCGGCGTCCTCCTGGTCGGCGCGCCGCTCCTCACCGTCTTCGTCATCTCCGTCATACGCGCGCGCCGCCTCCGCACCGAGGCCCACATCTCCCCCCTCTACACCGACTACCACTTCTACCACGCCGTGGGCGACGCCACCTACCGCCAGTACCGCCAGAAGTACCACTTCTGGTGGTTTGCGCCGGTGCTCCTCGGCATGGTCGCCAAGGCGGGCTTCATCGGCTTTGGGCAGTCGAACGCGTGGGCGCAGGTCATCGGGTGCCTCGTCGTCGAGGGGCTGACCTTGATCGCACAGCTCGCCTTCCGCCCCCACAAGGACAGGAAGGGCGACTGGCTCGGCGCATTCCTCACCCTCATCCGCATGATCATCTTTGGCCTCCTCATCGCCTTCATCGAGGACATGAAGGTCAAGCCCATCCCGCGCACCGTCATCGGCATCGTGCAGATTGCGGTCGTGGGCATCCCCGTCGTCCTCCTTCTCCTCGGCCTGATCTTCAACGCGTTCTACGGCCTCTTCTGGCGCCGTAAGAAGGCCCGCGTCGAGGATGGCACCGCGCTCCAGCGCAACGCGCCGCTCAACGAGAAGGCGGCAAGCGAGGACGAGAGCACCCTCCAGTCCCTCGCCCCGGGCATGTACGGGCCCGGGTACAAGAACGAGGGGTACGGCGGCGGCGGCATGTACGCTGTCCCGTCTCAAAGCCCCGCAAACAGCGCGCTGGCATACGACAACGCCGCTGCCGGGCGCGGCGGCTACCGCGACCCTTACGACCCTCCTGGGAGAGTGTCGGAGGACTACGCGCCCTACCAGAACAACTACCGCCAGAGCTACCACGACGCAGGCCCGTCGTATGGCGATGGCACCAACGCAAACGGCGCCTATGGCGACCGCACGAGCTGGCGGCAATCATTCACACACGCACGGTAACGCTCACGGCACACTCCTTGCACGACCATATAGACATCCTACTAGACCTCATTCCTGTACCACACTCGTTGACACATTCATGACTTGAATGACCAGATGTATCAGTACTTCCATGCACTGTCTGCCACCTGCCCGCCCTGCTCATGCCGATGCATTGTTTCGTGCTATGATTGATGTCTTTTCATGATTAGTAGCGCCCGGGGCGGTTGACAATCTCGAGGATGGCGTCGCGCGCCTGCTCCACGCTCTCGGCGTCGCCCGTGATGGTGATAAGGTCGTCGTCCTTGCCGACGGTAATGTCCGCGCCCGTGTCGGCACGGAGGCGGGAGATGGTCGCGCCCTTGGCGCCGATGATGCGCGGGAACGCGGACCGGGGGAGGCCGGTGAGGAGGCCGACGTGCGTGGCGGCCTGGGCGGCGGCGAGCGCGCGCTCGAGCACAGCCGCCGCGCGGTCCAGGTCGTCCTCCTTGGCGCGGAGGAGCCAGTCGAGGTCGCCCTCGGCGGCGTCGGCGTAGTTCTCGCGCACCTCCCACTCGTAGGCCTCCTCCTCCTCGGCCTGGTCGATGCGCGCGCTCTTGGCGCCGGCGTCGTCGCCGCGCGCGAGCGTCGGCTTGGGCGGGGCGTTGGGGAGCGTCACGAACGCACCGACGCCGCGGATCTGCCGGATCAGGTTGGGCTGCTCGGCGATCGCGTGGTAGAACTTGGCCGGGATGGAGACGGTGCGGGTCGCGAGGTCGCCGCCGCGGGGGCCGCCGCGCGGCGCCCCGCGCTCGGGCGAGGGCTGGGCGAGAGCCTCGGCAGCCTTGGCCACAGCGTCCTTGGTGCCGATGACCTTGACGATGTCGCCCTCGTCGCACGACAGCTCGTCCTTGTTGTCGATGTCGCCGACCGAGTTGTACTGGCGCGAGCCGGGGAAGTGGATGGTGGCGCCGGTGCGGCGCTGCAGGTCCTGGAGCGCCGAGCCGCCGCGGCCGATCTTGCTCGCGTGCTGAGCAGAGGGAACAGCGACACCGCGGGTGACGGTGTTCTTGAGCTGGGTGACCTCCTTCTCGAGCGCGGCCTGGATCGCCTTGACGACCTTGGCGTCGCCGCGGAGGCGGACCTGGTCGACCTTGTCGTCGCCCTGCTTGGGGAACGTGACGAGGCCAGACTGCTTGAACGCCTCGGCGGGGCCGCCAGCCTCGGTGATGAGGTCACGGAGCTTCTGGCCGCCCTGGCCGATAAGGGTGCGGTGGTACTTGGGGTCGATAGTCAGAGTGACGTTGATCTCGTCGCCGAACTCCTTGACGAGCTCGAGCACGGCAGCCTTGGCGGCGGTGATGGCCGCCTTGTCGCCGCGGACCGTGACCGTGGTCTTGCCGTCCTCGCTGGCGTTCTTGTCAATGTCGATCTGCGCGTTCGTCTCGTCCTTGATGCCGTTGATGGTGGCGCCCGACTTGCCGACAATGAACGCGACGGCCTTCTGGGGGATGGTGAACGACGCCGACTGGCGCGACTCGGCCTCGAAGGCGGCAGCCTCGAGAAGCTCGGCCTTGGCCGACGCAACACCCTTCTTGCCGCCACGGATGGTGACCTCGTCGGGCTTCTGGTCCTTGCCGTCGCGGGGGAACGAGAGCTTGACGCCGTACTTCTCCTCGAGACGCATCGCGTACTTGCCACCCGAGCCGATGAGCGCGGGCTGGATCTCGCGCTTGATCTTGACAATCTCGGTGGTCTCGTCCTCGAGCTTCTCGATCTGGGCCTGGATGCGGCGCTTGGCCTCCTCGACTGCCTCCTTGCGGCCAACAATCTTGCAGTGCGCGACGGGCTTCTTGCCCTTCTTGACCTCGGCAGCGTCGTCAAAGTTGACCTTGACACCGAGGGTCTCGCGGAGCTTGTTGATGGCCGAGCCGGCCTGGCCGACGAGGTGGGGCACGTACTTCTTGTCGACGTCGAACTCCTGGGTGTAGCCGTTGATAATGTCGTCGTTCTTGGCGTCCTCGACAATCTGCTTGATCTGCGCAACGACGCGGTCGACCTCGGACGAGGGGCCGCGGACGACAACGACGTCCTCGGCGTCGCCCTTGGCCTTGGCGCCGACACGGACGTTGACGAGCTGGTCCTCACCGATGAGCGCATTCAGGACAGTGCCGCCCTGGCCGATGATGGCGCGGTGCCACTTCTTGTCCACGTCGAGATTCTCGGTCTTGACATCGGCAGCGCCCTTGGCGAGCTCCTCGAGGGCAGCGGCGGCGGTGCTGACAGCCTCCTTGAGCTTGGCGTCGCGCTGCTTCTTGTCGGCCGGGAGCTCGGCGCCGTTGTAGACGACCGAGACATCGCCGTCGTCCGAGTCCGAGGGAGGGAAGACGGTGGTGACCTGGTGGGTCGACTCGAACTGGGCAATCTTGGCACCCTTCTTACCGATGAGGAGCGAGTGGACAGCGGGGTCGACGTAGACGGTGGTGATGGCGGCAGGGGGAACAGCCTTGACAGCGGCGAGGACATCGTCGCGGGCCTTGGTGACCTCGTCCTTCTTCTCGCCGACAATGTCGATGACGACCTTGCCAGTCTCCATGATCTCGTGCTTGGGCGCGTAGACCTTGACCTGGTCGTACTTGTTGCCGATCTGCTTGAGGCGCGACGAGCGCTGGAGGAAGCGGGCAACCTTCTGGGCGTGGGGGACGGGGTCGTTGGTGTTGACGCGCGAGATGGCGACGACGTCGACAGTCTCGACGGCAACAGCCTCAGCCTTGGACATGGCGAGCTCGATAGCCTTGAGGAGACCAGACTGGGGGCCGCGCATCATGACCTGCTCGTTGGGGTCCGAAGCGGGGGGGAGGTCGATGATGCAGCCAGTCTTCTCGAGGATGTCGTCGGCAGCCTCGCCGATGAGGTAGCGGTGTTGGCGCTTGGGAACGACAATGCCGAACTCCTTGAGCGTGCCGACAAGGTCCTCGTACTGGCGGTTGATGGCGGCGACGACGGCCTTGACCTTCTCCTTGTCACCCTTGACCTTGATCGAGACGTCCTTGGGGGCGGCGTCCTCGTCCTCGTCGTCCTGGATGGCGCGCCAGACAGCGGGAGGGGGCACGTGGATCTTGACCTCGCCCTCGCCGACCTCCTCCTCGAGGCGGCGGGCGTTGGCGCCACGCGGGCCGTTGATGAACGGGTAGTACTTGGACGGAATGTTCTTGACGGTAGCCGAGCCCTGCGAGATGCGGTGCGAGATGAGGCCAAGGAGCTTGGCCTTGGCCTCGTTGGCCGCCGCGCCGGTACCCGAGATAGTGATCGACACCTGGGGCTCCTCGGGCTCGTCGTCCGAGTCGTAGTCCTCGCCGGCGGCCTCACGGGCCTCGCGGGCCGTGCGCGCGTCCCACTCGGGCAGCGTGTCGCGGCGGGGAATGTCAATCTTGGTGCCCGTCTCGTCCGTGATGCCCTTGAGCGTGGCGCCCTTGGGCCCAATGATCGTACCAATAGTCGAGATCGGCACCTCGACCTCGAGCGTAACCGGCTTGCTGAGGCCGCGCTCGATGATCTGGCGCGCGAGCGCGAGGCGCTTGGGGTCGGCGGCCTTGATGTGGAACTGCTTGAGCCCGGTGGACATCTGCGTCGACGACTCGACAACCGCGCCAGTCTGGTCGTGCACCTTCTTCATGGTCTCGGTGACGGCCTTGCCGGTAGCGAGCTCGTTGGCCGGGATCGTAAACGACTCGGTGTAGGGGTGGGAGCCGGCGGTCGCGTGGCCGACACGGCCGAGGCCGCCGGGCGCCATGGGCTTCTTGGTGCTCGGCTTGATGGCGGGAGCCTTGGACCAGGCGGAGAGAGCGGGACGCGCCTTGCCGGCCGAGGGGGCGAGCGAGGGGAACGCATCCTCGGACGTGTCGAGGCCGTTCGAACCGGACGCCGAGACGGGGGTAGACGACTTGGGGCGGGGCGGCGCCGGCGCGCCACCGCCAAGCGACGGGAACGGGTCGGGCGCACCCTCAAGCTGGTGCCTCTGTACGTCAGCCAGGGCGAGACGGGGGCGACGTACCTTCTGCAGCTCGGCAGCGGAGAGAGCCATGTTGAATGCCAGTGTAGCGTTGTAGCGGTGTAACCAAAACCAAAAGACCAAGGGACCGTGTGCGCAGGAGGGGGAGCGCGCTGGTTCCTGTGGAGAGAGGAAAGCAGGAGGAGTAGAGACAGGAGGAGTAGAGAGGGGATGGGTCAAGAAGACGACCTTGGAAAGAAGAGAAGAGAGAAGGAGAGCAACTCGAATGCGATGGAACCGGGGGTGCGGGCGTGCGGGGGGGCGAGACGGTCAGCGGGGGCGCACAGCCTGGACGCGCCAGCACATCATTCAGGCCGCAGACACGGAATCAATTCGCCCATCGACCATTCCCTCCCCTACATACAATCGATCACAAAAGAGATCCACGCGTTAGCCCATGCGCCCATGCGGCCACCTACAGGGCCGCCCAGTGCGCGGCGTGGGTGCGGAATGGAATGGTCAAGGCAGACAGAAGGGTGCATGCGCCTGCATGCGTACATGGGCTAGCTGTCTATTCTACAACGAAAGTCGAGACGAACGCCGAGGCAGATCACTGGGTGTGGTAGATCCTCGTCCCTGGCGATCGGCACAGGTGTGCCACACGCAGAAACGCTCCTCCCCCCACGCCGCCCCATGTGCCCAAATGCGTCAGTGCGGTGTGATCGTGAGATCGTGAGAGCATGCGAGATGGAGGCGCCCGAGGTTTGGGATCCTGGGAACAGCCTCCAATGTGTGCATGGCAGGATGGAGGGTGTCATGTGTCAGTCGCGGTGCAGCTAATCTGCATCAGAGTCACTTCATGCATGCTTAGAGCTTGCGCTCGCCCTTCGAGTTCCAGTTGAGGTAC
>JAMALN010000352.1:0-34961 GCA_023630115.1 Cutaneotrichosporon sp. PK4640 | reverse complement strand
GCTTGCCCTCGGGCGTAAGCTTGGGCTTGGGCGCAGGCATGTCGGACGACGACGATGAGGTGAGAGGGTGGGCGTCAGCCGACTGTTCCGCCACCACCATAATAATGTATGGAGGGAGAATTTGTCGGCATTCACCGAACCGTGCATCCGGCAATCCTTTGGCCCATCTGCCGCCGGAGCTTGGCGGGAGGTCAGGTCACGGGCCCCATCACATCAGCATCGGCCGTGTATATGGCAGCCGGGTGTCAGGCCGCTCTCTTGCTGCAAGTGGGCCTGCGATAAAGCCGGTGGGCCAAGTACAACCATGCATTCTTCTAGTGGTGACGGAGCTTGCATCTAGAGCTTGCCCTGCTCGACGGGGAGGAGCTTTTCGCCGTCCGCCGAGAACTTGTGCGTCCACTGGTGCGCGTTCACGGCCTGGGTGTGCGAGCCAAACCCGCAGAGCTTGCCATTGACGGTGAACTCGATGCGCGTGAACGCGAGGCGGCGGCCTGGTGTGAGCTTTGCGCCGGGGCCATGACCGCGGGTGGCTGATATGATCCACGCCAGCTATCCTGCAGCAGCACCCTGGGCACGAGGCCCTTAGTCTGCAAGAGCCCACCGCTCGCAGGATCCACTCACCTTGCTGGATGCAGTAGCCCTCGCAGATGAGGTCGTCGCCCTCCTGGCCGAACGGCTTGACGAACTCGCAGTTCATGTTGGTGGTGACACTCCACACCTCAGGGAGGCCAACAGTCGCCATCGCGAGCCAGGTGACCGTGTCAACGAGCTGGTGTGAGCGTGTGCGTTTGGAGACAGGCGGGGCACGACGATGGCACGGAGGCTGCTGGCAAGTACTCGCCCACCACGGCCACCTTATCCGACGTCTCGGCAGCCGTCCAGCCGACCGAGACGGCCGCAGAGAGCCGGCCAACCCCGAGGGCGCCGTACCCGCATTGGACTTCACGACGGTGCAGCCCTCGGGGCACACAGAAGGATCCCCGCCGGTGTGCACGGCCTCGTCTGTACATGGAGTCGCGGTGTGCCGTAGAAGTGCGCATTACGTTCACTCCTGCCAGTGCGGGGGCGAGGCGGAGCTCCGCCAGCCCCGCTACGACACCCCGGCACGCCATCCACGCGCATGGCCTGCGCCGAGCCCTCCAATCTCGGCAGGAGCCAAGCACATCCCATCCTCGGCAGGGGGCCACTCACGGACATGACACACCCGCCGTGCGTCGAACCCATCGAGTTGAGGTTGTGCGCCTTGATGGGCAGGATGCACTTGACGTACCCCGGGCGGGCCTCGACGATCTGGAGCTAAGGTCAGCTTAAGAGGTCCCACGCCAGCTCACGTTGGAGAGGACGACCTTGTCGTGGCCTGGGTGTCAGTAGGTCGCTCGTCAGTCCTGAGGCCACCTCCCACTCACCGACACACGACCTCTCGAAGGCCTGTCGTCAGCGACACCCATCCGCACCGAGACGAACCTCGCGGACGAACTTGATGCACGCCATGGCTGCTGTGTGTGAGGTAGAGTGGGTGATGGTAACCTTGTCACGTCCGTGGTCGGCTGAAGGCGCGTTGCCAAGTGGGCCTCCACCTCCGGAATGCGGAAGCCGGGCACAGAGTTAGCCGAGATGGGCGGAGATCAACCTGCTCCCGCTCGTGTTCCTCTCCAGCGATGAATGTTTATGCGGCTGGTGATGCATGCGCTAAGTGCTACAGGAGCAGGAGGTGCTACAGAGAAGGGCCTCGATGCTTGGTGATCAAGTGGATTATGCAATGCTAGGCGGGGTTGTGATCTAGTGCGCGGCGACAACGACGTTGCCGGTCGTCTTGGGCTGGCGGTAGAAGATGATGAAGGAGATCAGGGCGATCGCCATCCACCCGAGCTGGAAGTAGAACGAGGCGTGGACGTTCTCGTAGTTGGCGAGGCCGCCCTCGTTGACGGTGAAGAGGCCGGCCTGCGCGCCAAAGGTGACGCTCGAGCCGATCTGGAACGCGACCTGGAGCATGGCTCCGGCGACGCCCGCGACGCTGGGGTCGACGGACGTCATGAGCGCGACGTTGGTGGCGGTGAAGCACGCGGCCATGCCCGCCGAGCCGATGATCGACCCCGTGAACACGTACTTCCAGTAGTCGGCGCCGACAAAGTTCTTGTTCTGGACGAAGAGGACGTAGCCGACGATCGCGAGGACCATGCCGGTGATGACGGTCCAGCGGGGGCGAGAGACGAGCTTGGGCACAAAGGTCAGGAAGAGGAGGACGGTGAATGCCGCGATGCCCTGCGGGAGGACGCGGACGGCGGCGAGGATGCCCGTCTCGTGGTGGACCTTCATGTACGTCTCGACGTGGGCGAGGAAGTTGACGCCCCACCAGCCGTAGATCTGGAGGGCAAAGGTGATGAGGAGGATGGTGTTGGGGATGCGCCAGAACGAGGGCGGGAGGAGCGCCATCTCCTCGGGAATGCGGGCCTCCCAGATGAAGAAGGCGGGGAAGAGGACAACGAGCGCGAGGAGGAAGGGCACGAGGAACGCGGCGGTCTTGAAGCCCTGCGCGGCGCCGAGGGTCAGGCCGAGGACGAGGAGGATCGTCGCGCCGAGCATGAGCACCGAGCCCGGGAGGTCGAGGCGCTTCCACTTGGCCGTCTCGCTGTCCGAGTCGGAGCCGCGGCGGGTGGGGATGTAGATCAGGGCGGCGATGGCGAAGGGGATGATGATGACCGCGACGACGCGGAAGAACCAGCGCCAGCTCGCAGCCTGCCCATGGAGGGGGATGAGGTCGATGACGCCGGCGATGATGACGCCCGTCACGTTGGCGAGGGCGCCCGACATGCCGAAGAGAGTGAACGCGCGGCCGAGCTCGTGCGCCTCAAACACCTCGGTGATGAGGCGGTACGACGAGGGGATGAGGGCGGAGCCGGCGATGCCCGCGATCGCGCGGAGCACGAAGAACGAGTACATGTCCGGCAGGAAGGAGATGACGAGGGAGAGCACGCCGAGGGCCGTGAAGCCGTACGCGAAGACGGGCTTGGCCGAGTAGAGGTCGCTCACGCGGCCCCAGAAGAGGAGGAACGCGGCAAACGTAACGCTGTAGCTCGTGATCACCCATGCCTGCTGCGAGAACGGGATGCCGAGGTCGACCGAGATGACATCCGTGAAGATGAAGAAGGCCGAGTACATCCAGATGTCGATGAACATGGCGAGGGAGAAGATGGCGAGGAGGCCCCACTTGCGGGCCTGGGAGATGGACGCCCTGTCTTTCGGGGTGGCCTCGGCCTTCTCGAGGTCGGGGGCGGCGATGCCGAGCGGCTCGGCGGCGGAGGGGAGGCGCGCGAGGTTGAGCGAGGGCGTGAGGGACGTGATGCGCCGGATCGACGTCAGGCGGTTGATGGGGGGGCGCTCGAGTTCAGGCACCGCGTCCTCCTTCTCGAGCTTCATCTGGAGGTCGCAGACGGTGGACGCGGAGGAGGTGGGGCCGTCCGAGAGGGCCGTGTTCATGGTGTCGGTGGGGGTCATAGCCGGCATGGTGAGTGGGTGTGTGGTGTGTGGGTTAACGGTCGAGGGGTCTAGTGGTCTAGGTCTAGTAGTCTAGGTCGGGCGGGAGACAGAACGGCGGAGGGCGTTGGCGGGCTGGGAAACGGGTAATCTAGAAGACGGACGAGAACAGATTGAGTGGCTGAGAGCCGGAGCAGATGTTGATGGGGGGTAGCATGGTCACGGTCAGCATTTATAGGCGCCAGAGGCCTCCATGTCGACGGCAGGTCGCTGAGAATGGTGCTTTCAAAGCTGCTGATGTTGTGGAGGTCAGGCAGATGCGGATGAATCAGCGCGTCACGACATCCCCACTGCAGGCATCTCACCAGAACTCGGATCCGCATCCGCACCGGTGTTTAAACTTTTTGTCCACTCCACCCACGCACCTCCACCACCCCGGCCCCTCCACCCCTCACCGCATCCCTCACCATTACGCTTCCCCATAAGCTTGAAAGGCTCGCTTGGAACTCTGTGGAAGCGTTAGAGGTTGCGAACGAGGCGTCGGATGTATCAGCATATTATCAAGACCCAGGGTTTTGGCGCATGCGTTCCACCCCACGTGCCTCAGCTCAGCGCGGTGGTGCTACACCACACCACACGCACCACATCGCGCTGTTGTGGTGGGTACGCTGTTCGCCGACAGACCAGTGCAGCCGTGCATACACGTTGTGGTCGAGTCGAGTGTCAACCGCTCCCAGGCTGGAGTGGAGGTGCGGTGAGTGGAGGAGGAGTGGAGGGTGGCGGAGGTGAATGGGAGCGGATTGGTGGAGGGACGCCGACGGCCATCCTCCACACAACCTCGATGTCCACACTCCTCCACGACGCCCCGTTTCTCCGAGGCTAGCAGGCTCGCTATCCTCGCCCCGCAAACCTGGAGGTATTCCTTGCTGAAACGCCCTCGTGCCATGCTTTCTCATCAACAAAGGCAAGTCTGAATGGTGAGAGGATGACAAAGCTGCCGTCATCACCGGCCGGTGTTTGGCTTTGTTGTCGTGCCTGGGCCACAGATCTCGCTTACCATTCCGTCTTGGTCTTGGTAACGTCGCGTCACCTGGAATGCTGGAATGCTGCCGGGTCCGGCAGTGACACGAATGACGCAGAGGCAGTCGTGACCCAGAGCCTAGAGCTGAGAGCCCAGACGAGGAGACGGTGAATGGACAGAGAGTGGAGAGAGTGGAGTTGGTGGAGGGGTGAAGGAGGTTGTTTGAGTGGAGGTGGAGGGTGGAGGTGGAGGCCGATGGTGGAGGCCGGTCCACCGTGCGGAATGCGGATATAGATTCATTTCGTCACAGAACTTCTCTCCACGACCTCTACACTACACTCTCGGGCTCAGGCTGTTCTGAATGTCAGCTTGGGCGGAAGTGGTACCCTGCTAGCTCACCTCAAGTCGCCAGGCGGTTGTGGAACTCGTACGCGAGCGGCGCTTGACTCCTTTGGGCTTCTTGAGCGGAGGCTCCGGCGCGTCTCGAGTACCACGCAACGCGATGCGTGCGCTCTTTCGAGGCTGGTCGTGCCATAGCCGTTGACGCTTCGCCTTACGATCAGACTTGCTCTCGGGAGCGGGGGATCGTGGAGGACTGGGCGGCGTCGGAGAGAGTGGGGTTGAGGAGCAGGGCTGGCGAGGTGGTGTGACTGGATGTTCAGGGGCTACAGGTGGAGGGGTGGAATCGCGAGGAGAAGTTGGCAAAGATGGAATGGGCGAGAGGGGCAAGGTTGTCGATACCCCAGGTGGGGTCGACGAATCGACCGCCGGGTGGTGGCCCTTTGAGTCGGGGAGCTCGAAGAGGACCGACTGGGCGGCCAGATCTACCGGGTTGTCCGTGGTTCGAGCTCGGGATGAGGGGCCAGAGACCGTGGACGCTGCGTGCGTCCAGGACAGCGGCTCGGGGGTGCGAGGCCAGTCGGGATTATCACTCGGGCTATGGGAGATGCCCGAGGGTGGAAGAGGCGGAGATGGTGTGGGAGGGGAGAAGGGCGCCGGCTGCGAGCTTGAAATAGCAGGGGAACGCGGCATTGGGGTCTGGATGGAGCTCGCGGCAAGAAGGGGTGGAGAAGAGTCGGGAGAAAGTGGTGCTCGAGGGGTTTGGCCTGTTGTGGGCCAGATTCGAAGGAGCGAATGAATGGGGGTCTCGGGGAGGGGCGGACGGGCGCGGGGTTCTGGGATGAGGGGAGAGGGGGGTGGCTGGTGGGAAAGAGGTTCCTCTCGTATGGCGGATAAAGGAGTCGGGCACGACGCCTTGGGCGTGGCCTTCGGCTTATGCCTCGACCGCTGCTTGGGCTTGGGCTTAGAAAAAAATCGGCTCCTTTTCTGGTAGTGTGCTTGGAAGTGCTTGAGGCCGGGGTTGGGTGGTGATGTGCGCCACCACTGAGGCTTGGGCGGGGACTCTACGGAGGTTGAGGGAAGTGAGGGTGGCTTCAAAGGACAGCGGATGTGAGTTGGATTGAAGTGGGGGAGCCGTATGGTAGAAGTGTTTAGGTGAGAAGGGTTGATGTGAAAAGGGCGAATGTGAGGAAGGGGTAAGTCGGATGGATGAGGTTGGAGGAGGGCCAGGGCGGGGCTGGGATGGTACAGGTAGGGACCGGGAGAGTGGCTGGTCGGGCGAGCGCTGCTCATACTCATGAGGATGTGAGCGCCCGCCGTGTCGGCCTGGGTTGGGCCAACATTGGTTGGGGGAGGGGGGTAGGCTGCACTTGGGGAAGGCGGGGGTTTCTGAGAGGTGTGAGGAGCTGCTGGACGCTGGGGAGTTAGGAAGGGGTGCCGGATACGCATGAGCGCCTCCACGGCCGCCGCCTCGCCATGGTTAAGCTGGTTCAGTCCCCGCATGGTAGGGGTCAAGAGGCAAGAGGGTATGGGAGTCAAGAGACGGACAGTGATGAAGGAAGAGTGATGGAGAGATGGTACATAGTTGTTGAAAACGATTGTCATACACGAAACCCCATCTCACCTTCCTCCCCTCCCCCGGGCATCATGTTCTGAGCTCTGAGAGCGTCGTGTCTGTGATGCCGTGTACCCGACTCAAAGGATTCTTGCGCGTGAGGCAAGTCGCGTTCGGCTTCGCCGGACTCAGTGTCATGGGCTCCGGCGTCAGATACTGTATGTCTGAGTTCGCCACGAGTCTCGCACCACGGCAGGTAGGAATCGTGGACACCGGGAATACGAAGTTAAATTGGACTTGTGACAATATAAAATCTCCTCGTGCTGAACACGATACGGGACGAGGCTCAGTGATCAGTGAAGGGGAGGCCACGCCAGAATGCATGACTTGGCCAGTGCGGTGGCCCCGCGGATCGCGTGTGCACGTTGGCGAGTTGCTGAATGTGGTGCCTTAACATCAAGTGGTGGCACTAGCCCATTGCAGTAGCCGATAAACATCTGTGGCTGGCGCGTCAGCATCAGTGGCTAAACAAGTACTTATACACCTCCAGCGATCTCTACTCTTCCTCCTCCTCATCATCCCCATATCCCATTATCCTCGCTCTCCAAATCACTCACCATGTCCCTTCCCATCAACATCGCTCTCCCGTCCCCGCAAACCGTCCCTCCTGCACCAGGACCGGCTCCAACGAATTCCGCTGCCCTACCACATCATTAAATCTATCGCCTCGAACCTCACCGAACCTGTGGACAAGCCCACTCTCGCCTCGCTCGTCCGTGTCAGCTGGGCGGCGTACGATGCCTCCATCCCCTACCTCTACTCCCACGTCGACCATCTCTACAGCACAAGGGGACTGCTCATGCAGATGGACATCATTGACACCTCGGGCCTCTTCGCCGGCCTCTTCACCAGCACGTTGGATGTCTCGGCCAACCCGCCCTGGCCCAACCCCGAGAGCCACGTCCGCAAGCTCGCCGCCCTCTCTCACGTGCGCACGCTGCGCATCGCCCGCGCCAAGGAGAGCGCCACCGTTAAGACGCGTACTCGGGACGCCAACACGCGTCTGGTGCCGCGCCTTGGGCAGCGTCTCCTGCCGAACCTTGAGCACCTCGCTTTTGCCCCCCGTGCACTCGCGTCCGAGAACTGGGCGTGGCAGTCCCACCGCCCCAACTCGGCGCTGTACGCCCTCCTGGCGCGGGAGCGGCCGCGCCGCGTCTCGGTGGTGTGGTCCCCTCGGTCTGATATTGACACGCGCAACTTCCCGAAGCTGTACGAGAAGTGGACGGAGCGCAAGCCGGTGGTGGATGTGGTCAACTCGCACTGCTATCACCCGGTTCACATCTCGTCACCCCACCAGGTGCTGTGTCACGGCTCTCACGCCATGATGGATTTTGGGCTTGCTACCGGAATCCCCTTCCGGTTCGTCCAAGTCCCCGACTTGTATGAGGGCGATCACGAGTGGTATGCCGCGGGCATGTTCACTATCCGCACCTTGTCTCGCATAATGGCCACAGCGTGGGGCGTGGCCGCTGAGTTCCCTTGGGGTAGTCAGGGGAACGAGCCATGGTGGTCCCCCCAGCTCGCCATCGCCATTGGTGAGCTGTTCCCTGATCAGATCAAGGTGGCGGAGATGATGGCTGCCGCCGATTGCGAGCATGCCAACCCTCGTGCTATGCCAAGAGAAGTTGCCGAGCTCCTTCAAGCCATTGAGAAGGGGGTGGAGGAAGACTCGCCTCAGGAAGTGTCCCTTGCAAGGAGGGCAGTGGTACACGACATGCTGCGCGATGCACGCGCCTTTCTAGGCATTGAGGAGCCGGACGGGACGGGGGATGACTACATTCCCCCACATAGGAGCTTCGGAAGGGCTGGTGGGTACATCAAGGTCTAACTCTGGGGACTTGTAGATGGGAGAAACATGTAACTGGATGATTCGTGAAAATGGTGAGACAGTGGAACGAGTGGCGCTCGCCCAAGAGCTTCACTTCCGTTTCGCGTGTGGCACAGAGCAGAAGAAAGCTTTCTCCCCTCCTCATGGCGGTTCTCTAGCAGTCGCCACCACTATCAATTCTTGTCACCGCAGCCTGCTTGCCCCGCGCCAGCAGCCAACATGCGGATCCCCCTCCCCTACCACATCCTCCAAACCATCGCCTCCCACGCCGACAAACCCGTCCTAGCCGCCCTCGCCCGCGTCGGCAGGAACGCCTACGCCGCCGCCATCCCGCACCTGTACGCCGCCGTCAGCCTGGACACCCGCGGCCTCTCCGCGGGCCTCCTCCCCTCCCCCATCTGGGCCATGTCCTCCCCGCCCTGGCACAACGCTGCCACCCACGCGCGCAAGCTGGCTGCCTTAGCGCACGTCCGCACACTCAGCGTCACCCACTCAATGCACATCGCCGGCCTCGTGCTCGCCAACACGCGCCTCTTTCCGCGCCTGCAAACTCTCATCTTTCCCCCCACGCCCCACCTCTGGGCGTGGAAGCCCCGCCGCCCCCACTCGGGCCCTTCGCCCTGCTGGCGCGCGAGGCACCGCGCGCCGTGGTCGTGGGTGGAGGCCCGGGGGTGTGTCTCGACGCCAACCTCCCCGCCCTCTACAGGGCGTGGGAGGCGGCGGGGCGTGCCCCCGTCGTCACCGTGCGCGTGCTCCCGCCGGTCGACGCGATCTTCGTGGCCCGGGGCGAGGCTGAGGATCTTAGCCGCCGGGTCGACGGCCTCATCGACGAGGGCGCGGTGGCCATCGCGCGCGCCGGCCTGCCCTTCCGCCTTGTAGGTGTCCCAGAAGTCTATGAGGGTGAGCGGGACGCGTAAGCCGCGGGCATGTTCCACATCCGCACGATGTGGCGGCTCGCCGCGGACACGGCGCCCGCGCCCGTCGAGATCCCATGGGGGGCCGGGACGAGCCGTGGTGGTCGCCGGCGCTGGCCGCCGCCGTGGCCGAGCTGTACCCCGACGACGTGGGGGTGGCGGAGAGGATGCGGAGTGCGCGATGAGTCGCTCTGCACGCGCCTCGCCATGGCCCTTGAGATGGCCGGGGACCTGCGGCGGCAAGTGGAGATGTGCGAGATACTCACGCCTCACCCACTTGGGCGAGCCAGAACGGCGGCGGTGCGCGAGATGCTGCGCGATGCGCGGCGATTCCTGGGCATTGAGGAGCCGAGGCCTCTGGATGACCCCTCACAGAGCGGAGATTGGGAGATGAGCCCTCGAGCGCGCAGTACCCTCCTGCTGTGCCAGTGTGAGGAGGGGTCTTGTGGCCGACATGCTGCGCGAGGTGCGGGTCGTCTTGCAAATGGAAAGGCAGGGCCGCGTCAGACTGGGTCGTCGAGATGAGCCTTCAGCTGGAGCGTAGGCTCGCGTTGAGGGACACAAGGCCACGATACACGGCTCGGAAGACTAGTTGATTCATGCACCTTGGCTCGAGAGGGCTCGAGATGATGCACGGTGCGAAAGACGCCGGGCGATCACCCTCACAGTCCCCACCGTACGCCGTGTTCTAAAGCAGTCGAGATCTCTTCAATGTTGGCAGGCGATGCATTGAACTAACAAGCCGTGCATGTTGCTCATGGGTTTTCGGTTCTCCTGTTGATCCTGCGTCTCTCTGAGGAGACTGAGGTAAGAGCTGCAGCTTAAGCAGCCAAAAACAATGCAAAACAACACCCAGGATTGTGGTCCCAACTCACCCTGGAGACCAGTTTTTGGGAAGTGTGGCGCTCCAATTGCCTCTAAGAAGCGCAGCTGCACAACACGAAGTCATGTTCAGTCTCAGCATTCCAGCATGAGATACACAGGTGTCTTGGCTACTCTATGCAACGCCCGGAACATATGGGCGCCATACAGGGATGCAGAGAAACGGCTGGCTGAAACCCGGGGCCTACGATGACATTCCGCACTCTGATCAACCGCAGCCTTTCAGAGGTGATTAAAACAGTGTAAATGTACATACACGCAACCTCAGGCACTAAGTGCCGACAAATGAATCCAGTGCCAACGCCCCGCGTTCACACGCGCTTCCCGCCCGCCCCTCTACGCTGCAGCACCACGTGCGCGTCCTCCACCAGAGCGCGCACGACCTCGCCCCGCGCCGCGGCGTACTCAGCCGGGCTGCGCTTCTCCGCGGCGGCCGCCATGTCCGACACGTCCCAGAGATGCGAGTTCTGCGGTCAATGAGCACGCACATTAGACTTACGCAGGAGCCAGAGGGCGGCGGGGGGAGCCGCGCGTCGCGCGCAGTCATGCGCTCGATGAGGTTCGGGTCGTCGAGCCCCTCGTCCTTGAGCGCGGCGAGGAAGGGCTCGGAGCACCACCTCTCGTCCTTGCTCTCGCCACACGCGCACTGTACCCCGAAGGGCATGCTCACGTCCTTGTCGGTCGAGTCGAGCTCCATGTGGAGGAGGACGCGGAGGAAGAACGCGGCGCCCGCGCACTCGTCTGCGTGGTGGCACGTGAGGAGCTCCTGCGGGAGGACGAGCTCGTACTTCCCGGGCGGCATGGAGGCGAGGAAGTCGTCCCAGTCGGACACGTTGTCATCCCACGGCGTCTCGGTCCACACGCTGCGGGTGGGGCGGGGCCAGAGGCGGATGGGGATGTTCAGCGGGCGATGTATGTGCGGCGGGCGGTTTCGCAGGTCGAAGCCGTGTAGCGTGACGGTTGAGGATGAAGTTCGGGAACCAAGCATTGCGTTGAGGGTATTGATGCTCGGTCCCCAGTGTGAGCTGGTGGTCTGGACGCAGAAGACCGGTGATGAGTTGAGAGTGATGTCGAGAAAGGTCAGGACCGAAGCGCCCGGCTCGAAGACAACGCTTTGTACGCGGGTGAGGAGAGAGACGACCTCGTACGCGGTGATGGCGGTGTGTGGGACACGGAGGCGCCGGACACTCGCCAGCGCAGCACTCTTGCGGACGTGGCTGATCATGCTGGGCCATACCGTGTACCGCCTGGGCTGCGCAAAGCTGGCGACGGCGCGGAGGGGCTGGTCCATGGCCTCGTCGACCATCATGGCGTCGTCCTCCTCCTCGTCGACGAGCATGTCCTCGCCGTCCGAGAGGGGATCCGAGGGGGGATAGTCGCCATAGTCGGAGGACTCGTCGACCTCGGTGTCTTCCAGCCCAGGAAGTGTACCAGCCAGGAGTTCCTCGCTCAGCCGGACGTCGGCGTAGAGGTGGGGCACAGCGGCAGCGTAACCCGTCCACCCGGTTAGGAGGAGGGCGTGGCGCGCGCTGCGGTCGGCGAAGGAGGCGACGTGGTGCAAGACATCTGGCGGGAGGTGTGGGTCGCAAGAATGAGACATAGTGAATGAGGATGAAGGATGATGGGAGAAGAGGAGGAGTGAGAAGAGTGAGAACCATGACAAACAGTGGTCGTTCGAGTCGTCATAGTATCCAGTGGAGGTGGAGGTGGAGGTGAGTCACGTGATGGAGATAAGAGCGAGCTCCTCGCTCCATCATCATATACAATAATGTCCACATCATCTACAGCTTCAACAAGGCAATGTCTGTACAGCACCCACTTACACGTCTTCTTACACACCTGACCCCTGCATAGCAAGCAGCGGCAACGGCGGGTCGATCCCAAACGAGACCGCCAATTTGCCGGGCCAGCGGAACCCGTACCGCACCCTCTCCGTGGCCTGCACGACCCGCCCCAGCGCCTCGCGCACCGTCCATTCGTCTGAAGCAGCGAGCCGCGCATGGGGCGGAATGTACGCCTCCCCGTCCGCGGCCACCACCTCCTCCACCCACCCGCCGCACCCCGCCGCGACGCGCGCGAGCGCGTTCGCGGCCGTGATGAACCCGTTCGCGTTGCTCCAGAACGACATCGGCACCGTGACCACAATCTTGCCGCCCCCCTCCGTGATCCCGAGGAGGAACTGCATCTGCGCCATCATGGGCTGGACGTACCGCGGGGCCAGGAGGGGGTCGGAGACCTGCCGCAGCGCGCGCACGCTGAGGGCCCAGTACGCGTCTGGGTCCGCCGCGAGGCGGAGGACCTCGGCGCGGCGCATGAACTGCAGGGGGTGGAGGAGCGCGTCGAGCACCGAGAGGCACATGAGGCCGCGGAGGCCGCCGTGCGCGTCCTCCGCCTCGGGGGCGGGGCCGGGCGTCGGTGGCGCGAGAAGGAACCCGGGGTAGTCGAGGGCGGCGGTGGGGAAGGCCGCGGTGGGCAACACCTGCTTCTGGTCCTGGGTCTCGCGGGCCGCGCGCTCAAACGCCTCGCGCGCGGCGCGCTCATAGCCGATGGGAGGGACGCGGTCCCGGTCTGGCGTTTTGGGGGTGATGGAGGCGCCCCACTCCTGCAGGAGGGCGCGCTCATAGCCGACAGGCGCGAAGGTCTTGTTTGAGTGGATGTAGATCCGCCCCGGCTGGGCCACAAGTTTGGCGCCGGCGGCTGCCTTGACACTGCGGACCTCAAGGCCGGGCGGGTTCCGCGGCGGAAGAGCCTGGCCTTCGAATCCAGGCGGAGCGGCTGGAGCAGGAGGAGCGGCTGGGGCGGGAGGAGCGGCTGGGGCGGGAGGGGGAGGCTGACGGGGCTCGGGACGACGCAGAGCAGGCATGGACGCGGCGGGCTTGTCATGCCGAACGGGTTGAGGGCGAGGGGGAGGTGCGAGGGCCTGCACGTTATGAACTGGCACGCGCGGCATGGGCGCGTTCGCGACTTGCGCGCCCACGGCCCGAAGCCCGTGGACGCTCGGGCGGCGAAGCGGGCACGGTGCCATGGGCGGGTTCTGGGGGAGCAGCCGTGCGTCGGGGGGCGGGAGGGGGGGTGCGGGGCGGACGGGGTGCGTGGGCCGCGGGTGCCCGCGGTACTGGTGCGGGACGTGGTTCGCGGGGAGGTGGTGCGGGGGCTGCTGGAACTGCTGGAACTGCGGGAGGATGGCCTGGTAGTTCTGTGCGTTCACGTTGAACTGCACGTGGAAACCTGGCTGTCCAAAGTTCGGCGCGAAGCCATTCTGGCCGAAGAAGGGGCCCTGCCAGCCTCCGAACTGGTACGCCGCGGGAGGCTGGGGGTGGTAGCGGATGTCGGGCTGGTAGTGGAGGTTGCGCGTGCGCACGTCGGGGCGGGCGCGCAGCACGGGGCGGGGGCTGGAGGAGCTCGGGCGCGGGGGCAGCGCCACGCGCTCCCGCAGGTCGGGGATGGAGCGGGCGAGGCGCGCCGAGTGCGGGTCCAGCCTGTCGCGGGGCACGAACTCCGGCGCCGCGGGGTTGGGGGAGTATGCTGCGGCGGTGGAGCTGGCGCGAGTTATCGAGGGGGCGCTTATCGCGTTCGAGGTGCGTGACGGGCTGCGCTCGTCCTTCGGGGGCGTAGCGTCGATGATGCCGAGCTGGGGGATGGGGGGCGGGGTGGGCTGCAGGAGGTCACTGAGGGGCGTCTCGGCGAGCGCGCGGACGAGGAGCGCCGCGCCGGCCAGCGGGTCGGGGTTGGCCGGGGCGTCGGGGCTGGGCAGGGCGCGGGAGGTTACGGTGGGGCGGAGGAGGGCGCACGCCGTAGATGGGCGGGTCGGGGTCGGCGCGGTGAGCGGGGCAGGCTGTGAGGCGGGCTGGGTGAGCCCGGCGTCAGGCAGCTGCCCGTTCTTGGGCTCGGTGCGCGCGACCTTGCGGCGGGCCCCCGCCTTGCGGAGCGCAAAGCGCGGCGGCTCGGGGAGGAGCGGCAGGCGCCTGGGCGTAGGCCCCTTCCGCGGCGGGGTGGGCGTGTACGCAACCTCGCCCATGGGCTGCTCCGCCGAGGGCTTGCGGCGCAGGGTGCCGAGAGAACAGCGGGCAGTGGGGGATTCGGGGGAGACGGGGCGGCGTGCGCGCGGCGTCGTGTCCGTGAAGGTGCGGTCCGCGAGGGGCGTCGCGTCCGGGTCGAGGTGTGCGGGGAAGGGACCATTGCGGGGGGTGACGATGGCGGTGGTGGGCTGCGTGGTGGGGTGAGTGGCGGGGAACGGGCCGTTGGGAGTGACGGCGGAGGTGGGGGCTTTCGTCACGCCGCTCTCAACGATGCCGTTCGGGGTGGCTGGCTCTGTGGCATGCGCCACGTTGCTGGCCACGCCGTTTGCCGTGCCGTTGGCGCTGCCGCTGGCCGCGTTGCTCGACCGGCTCTCGCTCGGCCCGCTCGCCGTGCTGTTCGCCGCGTCGCGCCCCTCCTCCGGCCCGCTTGCCTCGTCGCTGGCCGCGCTGCACACCGCGCTCGTGCCGCTCGCGGCGCTCGTGGGGCGCGAGAGGGCTGGGAACTCAGTCTCGAAGCTGCCCACCGAGAGGACGGAGGGAGTGGTGGACGTGGGGCGCTGGGCGAGGGCCTTGGCCAGCGGCTGTGCCGCGTTCCAGCGGTTGGCGGGCTTGCCGTCGGGCTCGGGCTCGTGATCGGACTCGGGCTTGAAACTGAGCTTGGTCTTCTTGCGCTTCGGGGCGAGGTGGCCGTCGCTCGGCGCCGGGCGGAGGCGCCGGAACTCGGGTGAGGTGACCACTGCGATGCTCGGCATGCGGAGTGAGTGAGTGAGTGAGGAGGGCGTGGGGAGCAGCACAGGGGACACGGTACAATCATATACACTACAAGCTGGAGGTGATGGGTAGGTGATGGCTATCAGGTGAGGACCTGTGACCGCTAGGGGAAGACATGGTGATCACACTGGCTCGGGACGAGCCTTTTGGGGCGGGTGATGGCTGCGCAGGGGTCGCGGCGGGGCGTGATGGCTCGGCACTACATGTCCAGGTCGTCGTTGTCAGAGTCCGAGTCGGAGCCTGGAAGGGTGAAGCCGTTGCCAAAGCTGAGGAGGCCGTGGAGGGGGTTGGCTGCTTGGGCGGGCCCAGCGACGGCATTCGTGGGTCCCGCCCAGAAGTGCTGCGCGTGAATGGCCAAAGCGTGGTGATGCTGATGCAGAGCCTGCTGTTGGGCGAGGATCGTGGCCTGGTGGGTCTGCTGCGCCTGGAGCTGCAGCGCTTGCTGGAATGCCTGGTGGGCCGGGTGTCCGTGAGCTACGAACATAGCAGGCGCAGCCGCGACACCTACGCCAGCAATGGCGTTCGGCTGGATGTTGGTCGCAGGCGGAGCCACGGCCCATCCAGGTGCACCGGGCTGCCCAGGAGCAACGCCCTGCACAACGCCCTGCGCGACGGCGGCGGCAGCAGCGGCGGCGGCGGCGGCGATGGGCTCCTGGCGGAAGCCCTTCTCCCATCGATGGCCCTCGGTCTGATTGTCAGCCGTTGCGCCCGATCGTACGACTCACGCAGTAGATGGTTGGGGTGAGGCTGCCGGTGGGCGATCCGTCACCAGTGTCGCCCGTCTGGGTGACTGGCACACCGCAGCACTCGCAGGCCGCAGCCTGGACACAGTGAGGCAGCTCGAGCGTCCACTCGGCGTCCTCAGTGCGGCTGCACAGCTGTGCCTTGAGCAAGGCGATCGCGTTGGCGTACTTCTCTGAGCAGCGGCACTTGAGGGGGTATCCAGCGCCGACGTTGGCGATCTCGACGACCTTGAAGGGCGCACCATCCTTGTCCTCGCGGACCATTGCTTGCAGCACCGCCCCAGCTCTACTCCAGCGCAGATCACAGTGGCTGCAGGCGCCGTCGTCGCACATCGCGCCCGAGCAGGCGCCCTCTAGTGCGAAAATGCGGAGGCGCTCGCATGGGAGGGCGAGGAGGACGCGGTGGATGGCGCGCGTGAAGCGCACGTTGTGGACAGAGAGGGTCTTGATTCCCCATGCGCGTGCGAGGACGGATGGCCACACAGCCTCGTCTGCACGCATGAGGCTGTTCTCATGTGGCGCTAGCGTCGGCGCAGGGGCGGCGCCACCTGCTGCAGCAGCGGGATCAGGGATGACCGGCTCGGATGGGGGGCGCGGGCGCTCCGCTCCACGGTGCTCCATCTTGTACACGGCCAAGTGAGCAGGCGTGGGCATCTCGAGGCACATGTGTGCGGGAGCCGATTCCCGGCGCAGGAGTGTCAGGAAGCGATGCAGGCCGCCCGGGCTCTCGGGGCCGAGGGGCGGCGTGCTGTGGTGGTTTAGGAATACGTTGGGGCCGAAGGACACGCCCTCGAGGCGCGGGAAGAGGCGACCGCCCAGAGCCTGCTGGCACGCCACTCCCGAAGCGGGCTGCGAGCACGCCACGCGGAACGCGTCGAGCAAGTCGGACACGGCCTGTTCGCTGGGAAGGTCCTCGATGTACATGTGCTTGACCCACTGGAAGAGTCCGAGCTTGCGCATGATCGACTCGCGCGTCGGGAACGTAACTGGGTGCTCGAACAGCTTGGATTTCCTGATGTCGTTGCCGCCGAACACCTGTGAAAAGGTGTCGCGGTTGACCGTGATCGAGTGGTAGAGGGTGCGCGCGGCGGCATCAAAGCCGTCGCTGCTGAGTCTCATCATAGCGGCGAGCGTAAGCCGGGCCTGGATGTCGCCGTCGTCCTGCATGTCACCCAGGTAGCGGGCGATCAGTAGAAGAATGTCGTGGGGCACGGGGCGGCCGCTGTCGCGCCATCTGCCGGGGACGTGCGCCGCCGCTGCGGCTATGGTAGAATGCGGGTCCATGGTGGCGGTGGATGAGGAGGATGAAGAGGGAGAAGTGGAACAGGTGTTGTGAATGCGAGGCTAAAGTGAATGGTCAGCTGTGAGCTCGCACACACTCGGCGCCATTCTCCTCAAAGGCCTCGCCACCACTCCCAAACGACTCACTCGCTTGGCTGGACGTGTAGAAGTAGACATGCTCGAGCTTCGAGCTGTTCTTTTGTTGGACAGAGAAAAGAGTAGAGGGAACAACAATGGGCCAAGAGAAACAATGAGGATAGATGGAAGAGGGTGATGGAGAGACGAGACGGTTGAGAGGTGGTGAGAATGGGGGGTGGGGAATGGTGGGTGGATCGGATATCGGATTCTACGTCACACTCCACTCCCCCACTCTAAATGCGCTCCACCCCCGCATGCATCACTCTCAATCAGCGCTGCCTGCCTCGGCTCGTCCAAGCTCATCATGTGGCGGGGGGCGCGGATCGCGCTTTGTTTGTCGCAATTGATGCATGTCTCGAGTCAAACGGGGCCGAACTTGACGCCACCGTGGGTGGTGGTGGGGAGGCAACCGCGGTCGGCGCGGTCGAGCTCGTGACATGATTTCATGAAAGTAGTACACACACTCGTACAGATACCTACTGGAGCGGCGCAGCACTGCAGCTGCACCCCTCATGCGCCTTCCACTCGTACCCATCCATCTCCCAAGCGTACATCTCCTTCCCCACGCTCTCCTCATATTCCTTGTGGCTCATGAAGTTGATCTCGGCCACACTCCGCACCAGCGACGGCAGGGGCGGTAAGGTGGTGCGGAGCTCGGCGAGCTCCTCCGGGTCCAGCTCCTCCTCCTTGCACGGCAGCCGTTCGCGCGAGTAGTTGGCCATAAAGTACCAGTCGTCGAGGGAGATCTTGAGCGAGTCCATGTCCACCGGCTTGTTCGCGCGCATGGCGTTCAAGGCCATGTTCATGGGGCGCGAGAGCGCAATGCGGCGCGCTTCGTCCTCCGCTGTCGGGGGCACCTCGTCCGCCCAGATTGTGGGCGGGGAGGGCGGGGTCGGGATGTTGAACGAGCTGGGCGTGGTGGGCGCCGTCGAGTCGAACGCGGAGTTGTCGTCGTCGTGGTCCTGCGCGAGGGCGCTCAGGTTGTTGGCCACGTCCTGGAACGCCATGGCGAGCGCGGTCATCGGGTGCGGTTGCGGGGGGTCGTCGTCAGAGTCGTCGTCGCTGTCATCGTCGCTATTCTCCTCGCTGTCGTCGTCGTTGTCCTCGTCAGGGTCGTCATCGCTATCGCTGATGCTCTCGACGCTGGCGTCGCTGTCCCCGAAATAAGGATCGAAGGAGGGGCCATGGCCCATGAACCACGGCGCGAGGTGCGGCGCCTCGTCATCGATGCTGCCTTCGACACTTGCATCGTCGTCCATAACTCCCATGCCCATGGCTCCCATGCCCATGTCCCCCATGTCCATGTCGTCCTCGTCGTCCATGACGTCGTCGTCCGAGTCGTCAGAGTCGTCGTCAGAGTCCCAGTCGTCGTCCAAGCCAAACATTGCCGCGGGGTTGATCGTAAAGGCGAACCCGTTGTCGCCCATGGCAAAGCCACCCCAGCCCTGCATCTGGCGGTTGCGCGTCATGATCTTCCAGTACTCGGTGATGGCGAGGCGGTAGAACTCTGGGTGGCTCTGCAGCTGCCCGACGTACAGGTCGCTGCTGTGCAGCTCGGCCTGGGTCTGCGCCGTGTCCCCGACAGTGAGGAAGACGCGCTCCCAGGTGTCAAGTACGGCATTGTAGATCTCCTCGTGCAGCTCCTCCCCGCGCTCCTCGCGCTTCAGGTACGGGACGACCGTGTCGAGGCCGACGATCGTGATCTTGTCGACCATGCCCATCTTCTCGCCCATCCAGTCGACGAGGCTGGTGAGCATGCCAAAGTCGCCGAATCCCTCGGGCTCCTCGTCGGTCTCAATGTGCCGGCCGATGTCGCCCAGCCGCAGGTCTGGCACGTGCCGCGTGTCGTGCCGCAGCACGACGACCACCTCGCGCGGCTCGCACGCGCGGTTGCGGTGGCGGTAGAACGAGTTGGTGCGGGGACGCTCCTCACCCCACATGAGGAATGAGCTGTCAAGGAACTTGAGCGCGGGGTCCCACTGGAGCACGATGACGAGCTTGTCCAGCGGGTCGGTGTGTGCCGAGCAGAACATGGCGCAGGGGTCCGGGCGGTAGCCGTCCCACGACGTCTCGAACGCCGAGTACTGCACCGACGTCTTGACGGGGAGGGAGCAGGTCGTGTAGACGTCGAAGGTGCGCATGCCGTCGAGGCCCGACATTGCGAGGCGAAGGAGGTTTCCGTCGTGCGTGCGCACAATGCCGCGCCGCTCGTCGGGGAGGGCGCGCAGCTCGGCCTGCGGGAGCGGAAACTGGTCGTCGAGGCTCACGTCATCGATAATGTCGACCGTGCGGGTGAAGCGGCGCATCCGGAAGGCCGCGTCCACACGCTCGGCCCACGGAATCTCCTCCTCCCACCGCACGCCTGGGAGGCGGTGCCCGTCGGCGTCGCGCAGCTCGACCGTGCTCGGCGTGTACCAGTCGTTGTAGCGGTGCCGTGACTCCTTATCGTCGTGGGCCTGCTCGCGCAGCGTGATGTGGGAGAAGAGGCGCGCGTCGATGCGGTCGCGCACGCCCGTGCACGTCGTCCTGAGCGCGAGAAGCGAGGGCCATGTCGCGACGGCCAGCACGGTGTCGAAGATGTGCGGGTACGCGGTGTGGTCGAGGACAACGGGGGGTGGGCTGATGCGCCTTCCCTTTGTCCTGGTGGGCGACGGCGCCGGGGACGACGCGGCGCGCTTGTTGGGGGATGTACTTGAGGGCATGGGGAGTAGAGGTGAGAAGGGGAATGCAGAAGTGTGAGAACGAGAACAAGATGGATGAGGACGCGTTATCGCCCCGAAATCAACAACGTCACGAGGTGGACTGGGCGGAATCTCCGTCGCCACTCGCACAGCGGTTTACCCCGAGATGTTGTGCATGCACTCTTCCCATCATCTACTGTACTGCCGCCCGTTGAGTTCTTCTTCAGCTCTTGACCTCGCAGGGCGCTGGCGGTAGCGAGGCGAGCCGGTTGACAAGTCGTCGCTTGAAACGAATCCATGACGCGTCGCGTCAACAACATTGCCGTCACCCAAACCATGTCGATCGACGCCCAAAACTACCCACACATCTTAGACGGCATCTTCGCCGCCGCCGACCGCCCCGCGCTCCTCGCTCTCCGCAGGGCGTGCCGCGCATGGCGCACGCGCGCCGACCTGGCGCTCGGCTCCCACCTGCGCATCACGCCGCACCCCACGCGCGAGGATGCTGTGTGCCTCTCCGCCGCTTCCGGCCGACACCCCGCGCTGCGGCAGTGGCCAGACCCGTCCGCGGAGCGTATCATCGCCGCTGCCGAGATCGTGGACTTTGTCGGCCCGGTCCGCCTCTGGGTCCTCGAGCACCTCGTCCTCGGACACCCCACCGTCCGCTGCCTCCCCGACGGCGGGCACCCATTCCCCGACGCAGGCCACACCCATCGCAACGAGCTGCTGGACGTGGTGTCCCCGAATGGACTGGCGCCGCGGGACGCGAGACGGCAGCTCCCCTTTGAGGGGCGGTATGCGAGCGCGGTCGTGTGCAGCAACCTGCGCGACGGGCTGCCGAACCCGCGCATCGCGACCATATCCGAGGTCGACGCACGGCGGTGGGTGAGCGTCACGACGGTCACCGGGCCGTCAGTGGGCGTTTGCGCGCGCGCAAGGGTCCTGCGCCGGCGCGACGAGTACGTCTGGGTCCTGCGGCCGGGGGGTCCGCTCCCGCCGAACACGGACCACTACCTCGTCAACGAGCTCGCCGCGGAGATGGTGTTTGCCTGCCGCGGCGGGGCGCCGCGCTTCAAGCTCGTCGGATTTGATACGTTGCCACGCGAGTGGTGGTGCGGACAGTGGCATGAGGCGGAGGAGAGGCGGGACGGGGACGACGAGGACGGCGTCGACGGTGCCCTATACCGCCTCCTCCGGGCGCGAGTGCGGTGGTGGGTGGACAAGGCGGAGGCCGACGTCCGCAAGCAGGAGGCATGGTACGCGGCCGTGCTCGACAACACGCGCATCCTCTCGCTCGACACCTACCGCGCGCACCTCCTCGCCACGCCCGGGCTGGGCGCGCGTGCCGTCGAGCTGGAGTTGGGTGACGGTGCCCTCGTTCACAGGTAGTAGCAGGACCGCGTGCATGCTAGTGGATCATTGTCCGTCGGCTCGGCCCACAGCTAGAGGCCAGAAGCAGTGACAGCGGGCCGCCACCCATTCACCCCCCGTCGACCCAAAATGATGATGTCACCCACCGCCAAGACTTGCCTCTTCCCATCACCCACACTATGTTCGATGCCACAGCCTACCCACACGTCATCGAGGCGATCTGGGCCGCGGCCCACGCAAACCGCGCCGCCCTGCTCGCCCTCCGCACGGCGTGCAGGGCGTGGCGCGCACGCGCCGACACCGCCCTCGCCGCACACCTCGTCATCACGCACGTCGCGACCGCCCACCACACCGTGTGCGACCCGCGCGCCGTCGAGCGCCTCAGCACCCACGACCTGGGCTACATCCCCGGCTTTGTGCGCCTCGCCACCCCGCAGGGCCGGCACCCGCGGCTGGGGTGGGCGGCGTTTGACGTGTCCCTCCTGCGCGCCGCCGAGGTCGTCGACCTCGTCGGTCCGGTGCGCGTCCATGTCCTCGCCGATCTTCGGCACCTCCTCGCCCACCCGACGGTCCGGTGTATCCCCGCCGGCAGGCTAGCACTCCCCCCCGAACGGGAGCCCCGAGATCTGGACGACTGGACGCCCCGCGGCCCCGTGCCCGCGAACTGGAGGGAGCAGCTGCCCGACGACGGCCAGTTCAGCGCCGTTGTGTGTTGCCACCTCGCGCTGCATGGCCTCGCGCACCCTAACACCGGGACGACAGAGGTGACGGCCGCCCGCTGGGTCGGGGTTACGGCCTTTGACCCGGACCACTTTGGCAGCCCGCGCCTCGGCGACCTCCGGGGCCGCATGGTGCGCGACGAGTGCGTGTGGATCCTCCGCCCGGTCAAGCTCGCAATGCCAGTGGGCGAGCCCAAGCCCGTCTGCGTCGTGGACCTCCTCGCGAGCTTCATGGTCCACATCGCTTACACGCCGGTGAAGCCGAAACGGACCGTGCCGATGCGCTTCAAGCTCGTCGGCCTCGATACCCTCCCGCCCAAGAGCGCCCCGAGGAGGAGCAGGAGGGCGGGTGGTGTAGCGGACAGCGATGACGGTGAGGAGGAGCTGCTCAGCATGGACGGAGACGAGGAGGACGGCAAGGGTGGACAAATATGGCGCACCCTCCGCACCCTTGTGCGGCAGTGGGATGATGAGTCGGGCGGGCAACCCGGCATGTACGAGCGCATCATCGCCAACACGCGCCTTTTCACGCTCGCAGCGTACAGGGACTACCTCCTCGCTGACCCGGCCCTCGGTGAACGTGCAGTCGAGCTCGAGCTGGGCGACAGCACGTTTGCACCGCTCCTCTCCCATCTGGCTGTGTCCAACCTCGACGCTTCCGAACCCGTCACACGTCCCGAGCTCCCACCGGCAGCGCGTATCCGAGACAGGCCGCCTACAGCATTCGATTTCGATTTCGCGATCGGATGACTCGGGTGGGCGGAATGCGAGCCTTGGCCCCCATCCGCCCAGCGAAATTCAGGCTCAACTGCGGATCTCGGCGGAATGGGGCTCGAGATTTTCTGATAACACCACCTCCTCCGCCCGCAGCTTCACAAGCAAGCATGCTCGACGCAGCCTACTACCCACACATCCTGGACGAGGTGGTGCGCCAGGCGGACCGCGGGGCGCTCCTCTGCCTCCGCGCAGCCAGTCAAGGCTTGCGAGCGATGGTAGACGCGCGTCTCGCCCGCAACCTCAGCCTCACGTCGGCAGTGTTCGCCCTCGGAGGGCGGCACCCCGCCCTCGGGCCCGCGCCCAGGGCCGAGGTGCTGGCGCACACCCGCACGATGGAGATCGAGGGCACCCCGCCGCCCGAGCTGCTCGCCCTCGTCGCCCACCTCCCGCCAACCACCAAGCTGCGCGTCCGCCCCTCCCCCGAGATCCCGTCCACCCCCCCGCCCATGCCCTCGACGCCCGCGCAGGTCGAGTGGGTGTGCGACCTCTCGGCATGCACCTCCCTAGTCCCGCCGCGCCTCCCCTCCGTGCGGGTCGAGGTGCGCTGTGGCCCGCGGGCACTGCGCGCCGTCTTTCACTTTCCCAAGGCAGACGACATTACAATCCGGTTCACGTGCGCGCCGACGCATGTGAGCGCGTCAATATTGGCGTTCGTGCTCCGCGAGATGGTCAAGGGCGGGAGATGGAGGGTAGTGGACACGCCGGCGCTGCGCGAGATGCTGGGGGGCGAGGACGTCCTCGCCGGCATCGAGGTAGGGCTTTACGATGCGATCAAGCACGAAGTGGAGCGGGCGAGCATGGTGGAGGAGGCCATGGGCCGCGTAGAGGCTGTGCCGGCCTCGGAGTGGTAGTGGGTAGAGTGGTGTGTGTATTAGCAGGCATGTATATGTGTTACGTGAGTTATGGGCTGTGATGAATGTATTGGTACGTCTACCATCTGCTGTCAGCTCGCCCCCACGCGCACTCACCAAGGCCACACCAGCGTAGCGAGCAGCGTAGTGGCGAGGTAATAGAGCGGCAGCCCGATGGCGGGGTTAGCGAATGTGCGGGTGACGAACTGCTGCCGGGCAACACAGAGGTCGGAGATCTCGAACAGGACAGCGCCCAGGATCTGAATCCACTTCTTGCGGCCCTCCTTCCCGCGCCACCCGCCCGCGCCGCCGATCGCGAGCGCGCCCATCGCGCTAATGACCGTGGTGTAGAGCGCGACGGGGATCCGGTCCGCGGCGGGGAGTGACGGCGCGATCCACGCCCACGCGCCGGCCGCGAAGGCCGTCTGCGCGACGCCGGCCAGCAGCGCCGTCCGGGGGTCCATGTCGCGCTGGATGAAGGCGGCGCCGAAGCCCACGTGGCCGAGGAGGAAGGCGAAGAGGCCGAGCTGGAAGAAGAGGGGCGAGTGGCGGGAGGGGATGAGGAGGACGTCGCCGAGGCCGCAGAGGAGCAGGGAGGCGAGGACGGAGCGGTCGAACACGCCGCGCGGGGAGGGCGCGGGGGGCGTCGCGAAGGGGTTGGGGCCGGTGGGTTTGGTGGGTCTGGTGGGCTTGGAGGGAGAGTGGGAGTGCGCATGGGTGGCCGGCGCGAGGGCGGGGGACGCGGTGAGGAGGAAGCCGGCGGAGGCGAGGGGCTTGAAGATCCACACGCCGGGGTAGGAGCCGGCCCACTCTGAGAGGAGGAGGCCGGCGAGGCCGGCGGCGGTGACGAGGGGCCCGGCGGTGTATGGGAGCATGGAGAGGGAGAGTGGTAGGTTGAAGAAGCGGGGAGGATGCATGTGGTGACATGACGGGTCACCATAGCCGGGGGCAGGATCCCATGCGTCATTCGGCGGGCGCCGAGCCGGACGGACGGCCTCGAGCCCGCCCTGGAACCAAACACGCCGACGACCAACGGCGCCGTCGCCGCCCGACCAAGAGAGATGCGATGCATTATTCTACTCCAGCCCTATGCTTGTGATTATCCATTGTGTTTCTTGCCCATGCGCGAGCTACACCCCCAGAGGGCCCACCACGCTCTGTACCTTTGTGAGCACCTCGGTCCACTCCTCTTGGCGGTCCGAGAGCCATGTAATGGCCCCGCCCGCGCCAATGCTGAGGTCTGGTGTGAGCGCGCTTCTCGCCTCTCCTCAACCAACTCACCATTGCCCTCCAGCACCATCGTCCGAATCACGACGCTCAGGTCTGCGCTCCCGCACAGCGAGAAGTAGCCCAGCGCGCCAGAGTAGATCCCGCGCGGATACCGCTCCTCGAACTCGTCGAGGAGCTGCACGGACCGGAGCTTGGGCGCGCCCGTCATGCTGCCGGGCGGGAAGCAACGCTTGGTCGCCTCGACGGGGCCGACGTGTTCGGCCAACCGCCCTCGGACTGTTGTCACGAGGTTGTGCACGCCGTAGCTCTCAAGCGCGATGAGCTGCGGCACCACCACGGTGGACGGCACGCAGCACGAGAGCAGGTCGGAGCGGATGAGGTCGACGATCTGCGTGAGCTTTGACCACACACACTCTAGCTCACCATGAGGTTCTCCGCGCGCTCCTTCTTGTCCTCGCTGAGCACGCGCCCGCGCTCGAAGTCGACGTGCTTGCCCTCCTCAAGACACGCCGCGCTCCCCTTCTCCTGGCCCCCACATCCCCGCCCCTCGACGCAGACGCACTGGCCCGGCTGCACGCGCCGCGCCGTACCCTTGATGGGCCGCATCTCTATCTCGCCCCCGGTGATCTGCAGGAAGCGCTCCGGCGACGACGAGAGCACGTGCAACCCCATGCCCTTCGGTGTCGGGATCGTGGGGAAGCTCATGAATGTGCTGTAGTAGGCGGGGTTGAAGCTCCGGAGGCGGAGGTACGTCGCGTACGCGTCGGCCGGGTCGAGCGAGGCGAGGAACGACATCGTCTGGTTGAGCTCGTAGCTCTCGCCCTGTCGGATCGCCTCGCGGCATGCGTCGATGCGCGACATGTGTGCCTCGCCGCTAATCCGCGGGCGGAAGGTTGGGAAGGCGGTGGCGGGAGTTACGCCCTCAGCGGGAGGTGAGGCGAGAACGTCCTCGACTGCCTTGGCGTAGGCGTCAAAGGAAGCCTTCGACGCACCGAGGGACACTCCGCATTTCGCCAGCCAGTCCAGGAGCTCGCTGCCGCCCGTCGCGCCGCCGTCTGACACTACGCCTCGCACCGTCCAGCCCCCGTCCTCGGCGCGCTCGACTAGGGTATCGACCCAGGTCCACACCGAGTCCACGCGCTCGCCATCGCACGCTGGCCCATAGTACCCCGCCAAGCTCTCCTCCTTCATCTCGTAGGTGAACCACCCGACCCAGCCGCCGCGGAAACCCCCCCCAGCGCCAGTAGTCCGCCCCTGCAGTGCCATCTGTGCGTCGTTGAGCCACGCGAAGAACGTGTCGTCGCGCGGGAGGCGCACCTCTTTCACTCCGCTGGGCGTGCGGAGGGACACGGTGCGCGTGCCGAGACAGTACGTCATCACAAAGCGGGGTGCGCCGAGCGAGGTCGTCGTCGGACGCGATGGCTGATGTCAGCTATCGTCAAAGCCACGACAGCTGACTCACGCTCTTCCCGTCTAGCCAGATCTCACCAACGCGCTCCGTGTCGGCGCGCACGATGCGCTCGTACATATCGGACGTCTCGCGCTCAAGACCTCCCTCCAGCCGCCTGTCGTAGAGCGCGTACTGCGCCAACCCCGGGCCAGTGGGCGACGGAGCGCGGGTGGGTGCTGCGCTCGCGCTCGCAGCCACGCGGTAGGTGCACGCCTTGACGAGCTGGTGCTCGAGGCGGGGAAAGACTGGCGGCGAGTCATGGTGAGCGTGCACCTTGCCCACGAACGCGCGGAGAAGTTCGGCGCCGCGGGTCGACGAGATGGACTGCGATCAGCTCAGTGAGAGACAGAGAGCTTACCTCGGGGTGGTACTGCACGCCCCAGATCGGGTGCTCCTTGTGCATCAGGCCCTGGATGGTGGGCGCGCTCCCGTTGCGCGGGTCCGACCAGGCCGTGACCTCGAGCTCAGCGGGGACGTCGCCGACCGCGAGCGAGTTGTACACTACCGCGTCGAAGCCGGAGCGCGCCTCCTCGGGGAACTCGGGGGCGCCGAAGAGGCCCAGCGCAGGCGATACGGGCACAACGCGTACCTCGTGGCCGTGGGTGATCCTGGGGGTGTTCACGATCTGCGTGAGCTTTACGTTAGATACAAGTAAGCTCACCGTCCCGCCGAAGGCGACGGCCATGGCCTGGTGCCCGAGGCAAACGCCGAGGATCGGTACGGGGTGCTCGCGGAGCAGCTCGAGCGCGAACCCAATGTCCTGCTGTCAGCTGACCATGAAGACACCCTAGCTCACGGCGGGATGGTCCGGCCTGCCCGGCCCGGGAGAGAGGATCACGCAGTCCGTGTTGGGAAGGACGTCCCGCTTGAACGTCGCCCTGGTGTGAGCTACCCTCCAGAAACCACAACTCACCAGTCATACTTGTCGCTTTTGATGACGACGACCTTGCGGAGGACGTCGGCGTCCGAGTAGAGCTGGGTGAAGAGGATGAGAAGGTTGTTGGTGTCTGCGGTCAGCGATCGCCGCGCGGCCGGGGTGGCTTACACGAGTCGTAGTAGTCGATGATGACGGTGCGCGGGAGCGGCACCAGGGGCGCCATGGTATCGCGGGGGCGAGCAGAGCGTGCTCGCTACCTGCAGTGTCCAAGACGAGGAGGAGAGAGAGATGGGGCAAAGAGGTGCGGCGAGGAGCGGAACGTCGGAATGTAGAGAGCGAGGGTTGTTGGCAAAAGTTGGATGAGCGAGTGAGATCCGTGACGCACAAAAAGTCGGGCCCCCGCATCCACTCTCCTCGTACTGCCCACTCTGCTCTCCATCCCCCTTTCCGCACCTCTTCTCCTTCTTCTCTCTTCTCATGCAAGATAACACCACCATGGCCTCCGTCTTCGCCAATAAGGCCGCCCTCCGCAAGGGCATGCTCCGCACCCTCCGCCAGCTCCCCGAGGACGCCCTCGCCTCGCAGTGTGAGCTATCTTGCGACGAACCAGCTCACACCAGCCGCGGCAGTCGCGCGCATCCTGGCCCAGCAGGAGTGGTATACGTCGGCCAAGACGGTGGGCTGCTACCTCTCGATGGCGCGCGGCGAGCTGCGCACCAACGCGATCGTCGCCGACCTGCTGGACAAGGGCAGCTAATTCAAGCTCAGTATAGCTGACAGCAGGCAAGGCGCTGTACACGCCGTACCTGCCCCCGTCGGCGCTCACGGGGGAAGATAACCTCATGTACATGCTGCGGCTGTATTCGCCTGCCGACCTCGCTGGCTGCCCGCTGGACAAGTGGGGCATCCTGGACCCCGGGACGAGGCGGCACGACGCCGAGGGCGAGCGGGAGGACGGTGAGCTCAGGATGACCGCTCCAGCTGACAGCAGTGATGGACACCGCCGCCCCGGACCTTGATCTCATCCTCATCCCGGGTGTCGCGTTTGACGCGCACTGCAACCGCGTAAGCATAGTGGTCTCGATGATAGCTAACAGCAGCTTGGCCGCGGCAAGGCGTTCTACGACCGCTTCCTCGCGACGTATGCGGCGCAGCGGAAACGGCCACTCCTCAGTGAGCTTTGGGACCTCGCGCAAGCTGACAGCAGTGGCGCTCGCGCTCGAGCCGCAGCTCATCGACGACGAGGTGCCCGTCACGCCGAACGACTTTACGCTCGACGGCGTGGTGAGCCCGCACGGCGTCGTGTGGCGCGACGGCAAGCCAAGGGGGTAGTAGCATGGACCATGTACACTGTATGCATACCTCCCGCCTTGCGGCCGGGCTCGCCATCATTGCTTCTCGCTGTCTTGCGGCTTGTGCTCGCCGGCGAAATTTGCTCCCGCGCGACGTCATTATACAACGAGTCCGCCACCAACTCAATCTCAACTCTTGCATCCACAACAACCACCACTCCACCATGTCCGTCCTCACCCCCCCGCCAGGACAGTACACCGTCCTCCGCATCAAGCGCAAGGCCAACGAGCCTCCGCTTTCCTCTCTCGGTGAGCTCGCCGTAGCCCATACAGCTGACACCAGTGATCAGCGACGAGCGCGCGGCCAAGCGTCGCACGCTGCGCGGGAGAGGCGTGTTCCGCCTCGCCGAGACGGTGCCGCATACATGGAGGGGCGAGGGGCAAGAATGCGAGCTGCTCAAGGTGGGTATGGCTGGGCGGCGCGGTGTGTGGTGTGTGCGGTGCGAGATCCGCACGAGTGACACAGACGTCGATTCGGGCGTAGGGGCATAGCCGTACTGCGTCAGCTATAAACCTCTCTTCCTCTCTCCTCCCCCTCGTACACCAACCTGGCCCCGTTCTTCGCTAACCCCAGTCCCGCATCGAGGGCCTCATGAAGACCGAGCAGCCGGCGCAAGAGCCAGAAGCAGCGCGCGCCCCGACCGTGTCCGTGCCCCTCCCCACGCCCCTGCCCGCCCCGCGCACGCAGTACCGCGTCGTCCCGCGCGCACCGAAGCGCGACCCGAACCTGCCCCCACGCGTGATCACGAACGCCGAGATCGAGGCGGCGAAGAACGCGCTCCTCTTCGTCGACGCCACAGCCGTCAAGGAGGCCGAGGAGGACGAGGAGATGGCCGCGTTCCTGCCCATGCTCAAGGAGTATCTGAAGCGTGGGTTGTGTTATCCTGTCTCCGCCACCGCTTTTGTGTCTCCTGGAATGACATATCCTCGCTCTCCCCGCCGTCCCCGCTAACACCAGTCGAGCACGGCGTCACGACCCCACCCCCACAGGACGACGACTACGTCTACGACCTGTACTACCGCACCGACGGCGACGCGACCACGGGTGCCGACGTGGGCGCGCTGCTCGGGTACGAGGACCTGAGCCCGCCCTCCACACCTCCCGACAGCGAGCCCGAGGACGAGGCGGACGAGGACAGCAACGACGAGGACTACTACCGCAACGACTACCCCGAAGACGAGGACGCGGACGAGGACATGGAGGGGTTCGAGGACGCGTTCTCGGACGGGGCGTGGAGCCATGACTCGGAGGCTGAGAGAGAAGAACTCGACGCGTGGGAGGACTACCGCTAGCTCTGGGAGCGAGTGTAAGGAGAGAGTCGGCGAGACCTGGGCTCAGTGCCACATCGGGACATGAGAGTGTATACATGTAGATCGTCAACCCTTACAACTATGGATGCAGCTACCACATAACAGTCCTAAGGCCATCTGCCCTCCTGCGTATGTTACGGACGCATAATCCACTGCGTCTCTACTCTCTGTCGAATCCTTACAGGACTATATAGCCGTCAGGTTCTGGGCGAGGACATTCGACCACATGCTCCCCTACCGAGCGCTGACTCGAGCCCGGAGCTCATCGAGGTGACAACGTGCACCTGTGCGGCTCGATTCCCGATATCTTCGACGCCGCCCTTTCCCACGGCCCCGCACCGCGGCGATCTCGTCGCTCAGTGGTCGCTTCTTGGAGGCACCCAGCGGCGGTTCCTCGCTGCGGACAAAGCTGAATCGCACCTGGGAGCCGTGCGCGAGCCCCTCAAGACGGCGCGCATGGGCTTCTCGATCTGGGCAGCGGACGAATCGGGGGAGCGACACGAAGAAGCGGATCGCCATCACCTCCGGTCTCGAGTTGAGTTGGAGTGAATGGGCTCTAGGGCATGGGACTATCGGCGAATCCTTGCTGATGCACAGGTCAATGGGTCTTGTCTCGGCTCTTGGGAGCAACAGCTATCGCGCATAGGTTAAGCGAGGTTTGCCACTCATCGGCTGCGTGCTTCCGTAGTTGTTGCAGTCCAAGCTTCCAGCCCAAGCTTCCAGCCACGAGTTGGCCCGTCCAGATCCCCGTCTCCTAAACCCGAGTGGTATGCATAGAGTATCTACTGCCGCCAGCCACATGCCTACCCGCGATGGTACGCAAGGCACTTGCGCACCTCGTCGTTCCGGCGAGCCACGAGATAGCGTGGGGAAGGAGGTGTACGCCTGGGAGATGGACGGGTACGAGTGGAAGGCGCACGAGGGGTGCAGCTGCAGTGCTGCGCCGCTCGAGTAGGTTTCTGTACGACTGAATTTCATCATGTCAGCGGTGATCCGATGCATTCGTGCTGCGTTCGGCCGGAAACCTCGACTGATGTTCATGAATGCATCTACTGTTCTATGCCGCAACCCTTGCGCTTGCATATCTAAAGGAGCAGCTAGCCATCAAGATCTGGGCTTGGGCATCCAACCACCTGCTCCCATACCCGAGCGTTGACTCGAGCCTGAAGCTCATCGAAGGTGATAACGTGCAGCTGCGCGTCGGCTCGAACCCAGATGCCTTTGACGTCGTCCTGGCTCTCCCACGTCCCCAGCTCCGCGCTGATCTCGTCGCTCAACGAGTGTCGCTTCTTGGACGAGGCACACAACTCCGGTTTCTCCCTGCGAACAAAGTTGAACTGCGCCTGCGAGCCGTGAGCGAGCCGCTCGATGACCGCGCGCATGAAGGGCTTCTCGATCTGGCGAGCGTACGAAGCCGCACGAGGTCCCGGCGACACGAAGAAGTAGAACTCCATCCCCCTCCCGGTCTGGAGCTCGAGGCCGCGGACCCTGCACTCGCGCAACGCCGCGAGGTCGATGTCCCACCCGACCGAAAGGTTGACGAGGACGGGACCCCCGCCGTAGGCGATGGGCACGGCCAGTGTGCCGGTCCTGACAGCCTCGGCAACGTTGACGTGGTGGACGGTGTGGGTGTGGGGACACCTGTTGCGAAGCGACGACTGGATCTGAGGCAGACGGTTGGCGCCTCCCAACACATGCCTCCCGCTCAGTGGCTTTTGACCGCGCATGACCACGAGCTCGACGTTAGGTCTCTCGAGGAGGCACGTTTCAATCACTCCCAGGTCGATACCGTCGTCGTCTAAGAAGTCCGGACAGATGGGATTCCCGCTGGAATCGGTCTCGGGGGGGCCCACCCACCAGAACTCGAATGTGCGGGCCGAGAGAGGGTTGGCCTGCACGAGCTTGAGTAAGGTCTTCTTCCAAGGGTGCGCGGCTTTGAGCCGGGCATAGGCAACTTGAAATGGGTAGGGCAGCATGGTTCCCGCTTGGACGGTGTCCAACAGCAGGCCCTGCGTACATCACGACTGGTGTTTCGAGCTGCCAGGAGCGTCTCAGGGGCCGAGTAGGAGAGGATGTTCATCAGAATATGGGGAAAGGCCGTGTGGTCGATGGCGGACGACATAGGGGACGTTTGTGGGAGAGGTGGAGTTGGGAGAGTGTTGAGGATGTGATGTGGATGATGAAGAGAGAGGATTGAAGAGAACAAACGAGGGATCGAGTCCTATTTAAGCCAGCCAACTGGAGACTGTCGAGATGCGGCCGTGGGAATCATCGAGGTTGCTTGGTCAACGTCGACACCAAATGTGTATCGAGCCAGTTGGAGTGAATGGGCTCTAGGTCATGGGGCTATCGGCTAGTCCTCTAGCTGATGCACAGGTGAATGGGTATTGTCTCGGCGCTTGGCGAGCAACAGCCATAGCACATAGGTTGAACGAGGTTTGCCACTCATCGGCTGCGTGCTTCCGTAGCTTGTAGCCCAAGCTGCTGGCCACGAGTTGGCCCATCTAGATCCCCGTCTCTTAAACCCGAGTGGTATGCATCTATCCCTACAGATCGACAGCCACATGCCTACCCACGACGGTACGCAAGGCACTTGCGCACCTCGTCGTTCCGGCGAGCCACAAGCGCGGCCGCGTCGTCGCCCCACACCTCGGCCGGGCGCTTTCCCTGCACCTGCACCTCCTTCTCGTGCCTCTTCGCGTCCTTGTCCGTGAGGATGGCCATGTTGTCGGCCGTCAGTGGCCTGGTAATGTCCCAGTGCACGGCCTGCGGGCGCTGCGTGACGATCTGCTCCGGAATCGTCGTGCGCCCGCTGTTGACGTCCTCGAACACGAGCGCCATGTCGTCGGCGTTGACCTCGAGCGTGCGCTGCAGCCCCTGCGCGTTCTCGCCGCGCGCGTGCGCGACCCGCGCCTGCCGCTCGGACATGTTGCGCTCGAGCGTCGTGTACAGCTTGCGCCGGTTCTTGATCTCCGCCGCGTCGAGCGGCTTGCCCCCCAGGTCCATGATGATGTACGTCGCGGCGTGTAGGCCGAAGAGGGCGGGGAGGGGGCCGAGGACGGGGAGGATGCGCACGCGGAAGTCGTCGAACGCGCCCAGCTCCTTGACCGCGCCCTTCTGGAACTCGGCCTCGGGGAGCGGGAGCAGCTTGACCTCGCCCGGCACCTCGGTGCTGTACACGGTCGGGATGCCGCCGTGGATCCCGTTCAGCCGCAGTCGCCGGCGCACGCTGCGCGCCAGCGGGTCCTCGTACGTGTTCGAGATGTCGCTGGGGTCAGCTGCGCTGGAGTGGGTCCCAGCTGGCGCCTGCTTCGGCTCACTCACGCAATCTGCACGCGCGTCGGGTCGCGCTTCGCCCCCGCGCCCATGCTCGCAAACACCTTGAGCCCGCTCTTGCGGCAGTGCGTCAACAGGTCCACCTTGGTGTCGATGTTGTCGATCGCGTCCACGACGTAGTCGGCCCCCTCGAGCCACCCCTCGCTCTCGCCCTTGCGCCACAGCCCAATCTTGACGTCAACCCGGGCCCACGGCGCAATTTTCCGGAAGTACTTCTGCATCGCGGTGACCTTGGGCGTGCCCACGTCCTCGAGGGTCGCGCACGCGTGCCGGTTCAGGCTGGACAGGGTGGCGAGGTCGTAGTCGATGAGGAGGAGGCGCCCGACGCCCGAGCGCAGGAGCATGGTCGCGGCCCAGGAGCCGACGCCGCCGCAGCCCACGACGACGACGTAGCTCTCGCGGATGGAGCGCATCGCGTCGTCCCCGAGGAACGAGTAGTTGCGCGTGAGCTTGGATCAGCGCGAGCGGAGCGAGCGCGGAAGGGAGCGCAGGCACATGCGGGAGGTCGGTGGACGGGTGGGCCTCCGCTCAGCACACTCACCTGCTCGCGGATCAGCGACTCGTCGTACTCGCCCTCCCACTTCCACTCGGGCTTCTCGAACGGCGTCTGCGGCGCGCTCGCCTCCTCGCTCTCGGCCTGCTTGGCCTCCCACTCGGCGACGTCGCGCCCGACCTCGGCCTTGAGCCGCTCGGTGCGGTAATCGCGCCGCAGGGACTGGTACGTGAGGATCGCCGAGGTGGTCGCGAGCGACGCCACGACCGCAGTGAGCGCCAGGCTCTGGCTGAAGCTGAGGGCGGGGCGGTCGGACATGGTGATGGTGTGAATGCAAGATGGGCGGCGGCAACTTTTTTTGTTTGGTGACCTCCACCCGACGGCGATGACGATTGACGAGATTGTGCCGGCCAGCCACGCCACCACTCTACATGGCTGGAACGCGTGCGTGCATCCAAGACGCGCAAGCAGTACACACTAGTGTGCACTTGTGCTTGTGCTTGGAAAGCTGGGGCGCTGCCCAGTCCGCGTTGCAGGTGCACACCACCCAGCCACTCCTCGACCCCGCCCACCACCCACGCCCCGCTCCTCACGGCGACACATACATGCTACAGTCTAGTCTAAAGCGTCGGGTTGTCCTTGCGGAGCATGTCGTGCTCCTCAATGTCCGTTTCGCACTCCCAGGGGTACGCGAGCCAGACGTCGGGGGTGTCGACGGCGGAGAAGTAGGCGACGTCCTCGGGGATCTCGCCGGCCTTGGGCTTGAGCTTGTTGTGCACAACAAAGATGCCAAGCTTGGTCTCGGCGCGGAGGCGCTCGCGCTCCGCCACGTCCTCGATGGCCTCGAGCTGCTTGTTGATGTCCTTCTGCATCTCCTTGATGGTGTAGACGAGGGTGGTGCGGGTGTCGTCGACCTCGTCGACGATCAGGATGCGCCGGCCGAGCAGCCCGCCGTGCTTGAGCTTGGAGCCGAGAGTGGAGAAGTCGATCCACTGAACGCGGACAACCTCCTGGCCGGCAACCTCCTCAATCTGGGGTTAGCCGAGCGAGCGAGCGCAGCGAGCGGCGAGGGGTATGGGGTGGGGAGGTTTGGGGAAGTAGAGGGGAAGCGGGGAAGAGACATGAGTGGTAAGGCGGGGGGGAAGCGCACCCCGTCGGCGATCAAGCTAATCGCCCGTCACGGATAGCTTCTCCCTCCCCCCCGCCCTCTCCCGACGGGAGTCTCCAGGCGAGGTCGGAAGCCATCGAGTCTGTCCCTCTCCGCTTCTCCGCCTCCCCGGCATCCACCCCACCCCCACCACTTCGGAGACTCACGCCACCGAGCGACTCGTAGAGCGTCAGCCCAACAGCCTGGATAGGGATGTTGCGCTTCTTGCCCTCGGTCGTGACCTTGCAGAAGGTGCGCAGGATACGGGCGGGGATGAAGCCGCCGCCGCCGATCGCGATGAACAGGTCCGGCGAGAACTCGGACATGATGCGCGGCGCGGT